>LPNX010795144.1:2213330-2244025 GCA_001517045.1 Pseudotsuga menziesii | reverse complement strand
AGACTGAAAGCTCTCTGAAGTCCGAACAAGTTATCCCTGTCCGGTTCACCAGGCTCACTTGATAGAAAACCACTAAGTACAACTTAGGTGGTAACACTACCTAATCCTTCAGACCGAGATAGAGAATCCATAACGGCTCACAACACAAGCTCAAGAAACCCCCACCACCAAAATCATCAATCTGACTGATACCTCATGCCGCAAGGATAAATATTCATTTAAAATGGCTAACTGCACCACTGCGGGAAAACCTAACCAAGGAATACCCTAGTTCTCAAAACAACCAATAAAATCAAAAGAAAGGAGAAACCACGTTTGGCCTACCTGAAAATCAAGCTGTGCAGTCGGTAGGAAAATGCAAGAAATCCATGAAGGTAAACCAATTCAATGAAATCTGGATAGTTGGGCATGGAGGTACAGTTCTATTAGTGAGAACGAAGCAGACACAATTTTTCACAAGCGGTAATAATAAAATAATACCCCGNTAAACCAATTCAATGAAATCTGGATAGTTGGGCATGGAGGTACAGTTCTATTAGTGAGAACGAAGCAGACACAATTTTTCACAAGCGGTAATAATAAAATAATCCCCCGCCCCAATATATAGACCTTCCAGTGAAAAAGACAACGGGAAAAACCTCAATCGGCGGTCGAAACCACTATAGCATCAGACGATTAGTTCACTAAGGATCCAAAACGACAAAAGACATATAGACTACGGATTATGTGATCAAATGAAAAATTCGACGATCAGAGGTTCTAAGGACTACGTATTGGTGGCTCAAGACACAAAATACTCAACAGTATCGACGAGAAAAAGCTGAAAGTTTCTGCAATGTTGGTGATATAAAGCACTAAATGCCGCCAAAGTCATGTATCAGAAATCAAAACCATTATTCAATAAAGCATCAGAACTTGAAAACACTAATCATCGGCAAGATAGTTCACTATGTAGCCACAAAGGCGGATAACCAATTGACTGTGAGTTCTGTGGATCACAAAACTGTCGACGATCGAGAGCTTTAATGACTAAGTATCGGCGATGGTTAGATCAATGCTACCGCCATGTCAGCAATGCAAAGGACTAGCCATCCGATGAATAGTCAAACACCATTCCGATAGCGAAAAAAAAAATAATGAAAAGCAAAAGGTTTAAGCAATAAAACCACAAAATCGGCAAGGATAAGAACTATACATTTCCATGTTCTCTATTTTCCTTTCGAAACAGTGGCAATATAGAATACTAATGCCCTGATTCACACATCAATGGACTTCTGATAGTGATAAAGGAAATAATTTTCAATTCAAAACTTTAAACTCCATAGTTAAAAGCATTGGCTAGAAAAAAAGATGTTTTAGATCATTCAACTTCCGAAATGAAGGAAAATAGTTTACCTCAACTCAACCTCAAAAAATCCAAATTTGTAGTAGAGGAACAACAGAGTTTAGAAATCCAAAACAATCCCAGGAAAGATAAAATTAAAAAGGAGGGTTCAAAATTTTTAGAAACTTGGGAAACAAGTTGCAGCTGCAATAGAACCCCACCACCATTGCTACCCCATCTCATACAAACCTTGGGTCAAACCTTGCTTTCATGGCACACCTCAACCTACCTGACTTGGCTTGATTAACAAATGACCCTATCTGCCATCAAACCTTTTGGCCTCCCATGCCAACCAAACTTCCCTCAGGCATTCCCAAGTTTGAAGGGAAGGCAAGGGAGTGCCCCCAAAACCACATCATGATGTTTCACCTATGGTGCTCATTAAATAGCATCATGTATGATTTGATCAGGCTCAGACTGTTTCCAACACACCCTCACAGGTGCTGCAGCAAAGTGGTACATTAAGCTACCACAAGCCAAATACTCGGATTTTAATTCCTTAGCTTTCATGTTCCTTTTTGTATTTCTAGCTCCCCATTAGATACAACAAAGGGGTGGAGATCTTGCTATCTTGCCGCCATAATACTGGGACCCACATAACCAACCACATCCATGAGTGGTGGTGACACTGTAGTTTGTGAAAGATTCAACTTGATGATAGGATCTTCTTGGATTGGTTCTTAAAAACTATGCTACCACCTATAGAAAAAGAAGGCACATCCAAACGTCCCCAATATGAAGAGGAGGCCATCTTGAAATCCCAGCAGTTTGATCTGATCTACGCACATTCTGGATACATTTACACTGTCATTCCAGACGCTCCCCATGGAGGCACCTCCTATAGGGATGCACCATGGGCATCTCATGCCATAGATGGCATCATAGGTTCTGTCTCCCACCAACCACAACACCGCCCGATACCACCTACAATACCACCGCAACCAAGTAACACCCCCAGTGTTTCCTATATAAACCAAACTCTAAATTATGTAAGAATGATGTCCCAGTTGGTAACTACCACTTCTTATGCACAACCTGTGCCACCGTAGTAGGCCCAAGTGTTAGCTTGGTCGACACAATAATATGCAAGAAAAATGCCCACATTTGGGGAACCTCCACCCCCCCAAGTCCACAGTGCACCACCTTTGCAAGCCGCTTAATCCCCCACCCTGACTCTGCTAGCACCTTTGGGACAGGTGTTTGCACAGCAAAACCATCCCAACAATCCAGCCCTCAATAACGAATAATGGAAAGCCAGAAATAACCGGGCCTGGAACCAAGGCAACAATCAACCATAAGGAGGCGATCAACAACCAAACCCTCCCAACAATGCCAGGGTAAACCACCCAGCCCAAAATACTCAACAACCAAATGCACCTAGGTGCAACGCTCCATTGTGCACAAATCATCCATGCAAGTTTTGTGAGGTCTACGTGCACTATACACACAAGTGCCCCTTCATGGGTCGCGCCAAGCAGGCCATCCACAATGAAGTTCTACATGATACCAATACAAAATCCCCAGCTCAACCCAACCAAGCACCACCAGGGCCTCCAACCATGGTGCTCCAAAACCTGTTTCCCGTCCAAGGACTGGTAGCAACTGCACCCGCTCCCCAACCTAATCCCAATGCCCTAGGGGCACCTTCGATGGTAGAAATAGGTGTTCACAACCTACTAGCCATAACAACTAAAGTGGTCAATTTACATAATAGAAGAAACCAATACGGAACCAACACGAAAACCACTGACCCATCAGGGGCATCCACGTCCAAAAAAATGAACACACCTCTTCATTTACCCCCCTTTCCTCCTTGCCCCCCCATGCATTGGGTTGTCAACAATGTCACATCTAGAGTTGCTGTAAGCTACATCATTGTCGATGACTTGGCCCAAACACCTACGGCCATGTCTACCCTAGAGGTACTTAAAACTTGCCTAGTGCAATGAAAATCCTTACTAGCCACCCTCGGTGCTGTAGACCCCTCTGACTCAAAGTTGATCACATTCGACATGGAGAACGGAGAACCGTGGATGCCATCAACCATTTCCTTCAAAATCTCACTATCCGTTCAAAATTTTCTCCTTCACCGATGCATAGTGGACGAGGGGGAATCCAGGTGCGTTATGTCTACCTTAGTCAAGAAGAATATTGGATCCCTAATTTTGCAAACATCCTCTACTAATTTGTGGGATTATGATGGAAATCCCACTAAAGCCCCAGGAATCCTCCCACATGTTCCCATCACATTAGCTAAGAAAATAGTACTGATTGACATAGAGGTTGTCAATGCTCAATTGGACTATAACCTTCTCCTCGGAAGAAGTTATATGTATGCCATGAGAGCTGTAGCATCAACTATTTTACATCTCATGATATTCCTTCATGAAGGGAAAATCATGACAATTGACCAACTGATTTATCATGATACACAAGGGTTAATTGCACAAGCCAATGTTATCCCAATGATCAACATCATTGAACCGCAAGGGCTAACCACATCCACCAATGTCATCCCTGCGGTAAACACCATGGTTGACAACATAAAATCCTCCCCATGGTTGAATGTGGGCCCTGGGTTGTTTGCCGATACCACAATGATAGATTCCTTTCCCTTAGTATCACCACCACCGACACTGAATGAGACTGTGGATTTGTGCATGCTCTCATACAGCACTACTGCAGCCAAACATCAACCATAGCCCCAACCGCAACCACAATAAAATCCACATCCACAACAACATCCATAGCCGCAACATTGTCTACATCTGCAACCATAACCTCATCCCCACATGCAACCATCAGGGAGTTATCTAGGCTCATTTCTAGTACACACAATTCCCTTCCTCTTTCCCCCACTTGGTGTCATGAGTAAGCCAGTAATGGATACCTTACACTTACCCAATTTCACATTGGGGATTCTCATGTGGTACCTTGATCTACCCTCCCAACTGCCAATACCCCAGATAGTCTTGACCTCGGCGCAACCCATTGTGGTTGAATCACATCCTCCACTTGGTCCACAAAAACTAGCCACCGCACCCCTACCCACACCAACCCACCCCAAAAGGGCCAGGGGAAAAACCAGGAAAGCTACCGCTGAACCACAACCAATCCCTCCTTGCACTGTCTGTGAAGAATAGGTCCATCCAACTCAAAACTACCCTGAAAATCCTATAATCCGTGTGCACCTAGATGCCATGGATACAACAAAAAACCTCCTTGTGGTTGAATTCCCAAGTAGACCAATAGTCTGAAACAAGTCGTTGAGAACAAACCATGCTTGTGCCCTTTGCGGATTGTATGGGAACTATTCTCACCACTTCCAGGACTTGTCCAAGTTTCTAACAGCTCTAGCCAACCTTCGACAGCATGCCCTCAAATTAGAGATCACCCTGATGGAAGAAGTCCACCCCCCACCTCCTTCTTCAGACACCATGTCCATTTACATAATGTTTAGTTCTACAGACCCTCTTGTCTCCACCATCACTGATGGTCCATCAGACCTATCTCTTCGTTGCTTCCACAATGATGAGGAGATACTTGAAGCCTTAACCACCCCAGAATACACATGGGACGACATGCGCCATCAATCGTTATTCCTCCCTAAAGAGTTGGTGTCGCAGTCTGACCAATTTTCCGTGGAAATCAAAGATTTCATTCATGGGAAAGTCGTCTGGTTCAAAAATCCCATTCCAGCACCAAACGCCTTCAAAGAAGGGAACATGGCCAACATCTCTCCAACCATCAAAATAACCATCTCAACAAATCCTAAGGTTGTTGAAGAAATCATGTTGGAGGCATCTTTCTCCCCAAAAGAAGTTGTTTCCTACAAAGCCCTCTTCCAAGAATTTTGTGACATCTTTTCCTGGTCTTACACTGAAATTCCCAGGTTGGATCCATCCATCGTGGAACACCACATCGACACATGGAATGATGTGGCCCTCATGAGCCAAAATCAATGACCCATCCATCCTTCCAAAGCTGCCATAGTCAAAGCTGAAACAGAGAAGCTGCGCATAGTGGGATTCATTTACCCCATTGCATACACCACTTGGGTTTGAAATCCTATTCTTGTGAATAAAAAATAGGGTACCATCCACATTTGCATATACTTCCATGATCTAAATTGGGCTTGTCCCAAAGACAACTTCCCAACACCCTTCATGCGCATGCGCCAAACATAAGGGCTTTTCGTTCATGGATGGGTTTTCCCGATATAACCAAATCCAGATCTAGAAAGAATATCGTTTCAAGACTACATTTGCAACCCCATGGGGCACATTCTCCTATCGAGTAATGCTCTTTGGTCTAAAGAGCGTTGGAGCCACCTTCTAGCATGCCATGACACACTATTTCCATGACCTCATCCACATCATGTTGGTCTATCTTGACAACCTTATTGCACAGTCATGGAAACAAGCACAACACATAGATGACTTGCGAAAAGCATTCCTATGATGTCACAAGTACAAAATCCTCTTGAACCCTTTCAAGTGTGTTTTTGATGTCCCAACGGGATGTCTCCTAGGGTTCATCATGTCACACAAAGGAATGACTGTTGATCCCCTGAAAGTCCAAACCACTTTCCCTCAAACGTCATGTCTTTAAGTGACGTGAAGTTCACCTTGTAATATAGTCTTGTCCCTTTTTGTTTTACAACAATTTTACCATAAATTAGAAACCCCCCATTTACGGCAGCACCATTATCTACTGGTTCAAATTCACCCGGATCCTGTTCGAGACACCCCTCACACCTCCGGGCTCAAATTTCTATCTTCTAATGAGACCATCATCTCATGTTTAATAACTAATTTTTGGGACCACTTCCTAGAAGTCACCTCGATTTACATACCATATTGTGATACAAGTGTCTCCAGACCTGTGCTTGCATCACACTTTCCTACTGGCAATCATGCGAGTTCCCGAGCCACCGCCCGGAAGGCATGCCATTTTATTTTAGCATATAGTTGTCTAATCCGCCGACCACACCTTACACGGGTTTTCATACCATCATCTGGAGGATGGATCATTTCTTTTGCATACATTCTACACATAACTTCCTCTGGACTTGCACTCACATCACATGTAGTCAAGTCCGTCCACCACAACTCACACACAACTCTCCTGACCTCTATCTAAGAGTCACCTTGGTTTGCGTGTCTCTGCTGCATCGACTTACGTGCCTCTGCCGCGATCTATCCCATGCATGTATCGGTATGTTCAAGAGCCACCTGCTCCATCCATACTACATGGATGACATTTGGACCACTATCCACTGTCCCGACATGGGGAAACTACCAGTCCCTCCTCAATTGGTTGATCATACTGGAGTTTCTTTTAAGCTATTTTCTCACTCCTAAAAGAATGAAAAGATTGCTAAGCGTAGCTTCTTCCTTTCCCACTCGTTAAATTATAGGAGAGGGCATCTACATCGTCTCGTTTATCTCCTTTTGTGGACCATGTAGACCATCAAATTAAAAGGACCACCTTGGCACATTCAAGCCAAGACCGTTCCCCTCTACATCCTTTTATGCTTTCTCGAGAAGAGGGGCCAAACTTTATGAAAAATATCACCATGGGTTGTCGTAAAGTTCTTTTCCATCCTTCTCATCAAGAAAATATTGCTGAGCAAACTTGGTTTCATTCATGCTTGTAAAAGTATCTGAATGACCGTCCAGTCAGTATAGGTTTAACCTTTCCCATCTTGATTGGACTACCAACGGTAAATAAGTCTCCCATCCGCTAAAGGATGGGTGAGCTCTCATGTGTATAATTTTATACTTTTACAGGCATGGGAGACTACCAATGAAAAAGAGCGCCCACTAGAGTCTTCTTCATGCTTTCAGACTCTCTAAAGTTGAAAGCACCATCGAGCATTTACTCTCTTGAGCTCACCAAAAATCCATGAGATTGTACCATAATGGTGTCTTTAGACACCATCCCACATAAAACAGTTTAGTAGCATTCCCACTTTGGGCCACCTTTGTTCAGAGTACTCTACGATGTGTCTTCCTTGGATTCCCATTAATATCAAAAGTGTCTACCTCCCCCAAGTATTTCCCATCTGCAATTACATTCCCAGTATTATAGCTATGATCCCTTTCCCTTGAGTTAGTTTCATTTGTTTCCTGGTCCACCCTACTGTCATACTCTGAGAAAAGGAATTTTGAGTCCACCATCATTCCCTACCTCTATTCAAACCCTCCCCCTTTCCCCCCAATTCAGTGGTCCATTCCTCATATTGTCTCGCATCCTTTGGTTATCTCCATAGCGCTTCTAGTCAAGGAAACAACATTTCCTTGGCCAGTTGCAGGTCTCCCTCTGTCGACGAAAACTCATCTATTCCAGATGACTAGATGATAGACCTAGAGGTCCATGTATCCTAGTTTCATTAACCTCATTGATGAGTTCCTTGGACAACTTGAGAGGAGTCCTTAGTGCCTCTCGGGATGGTTGTGTCTCACGTGCTCAACTTCAACTACATCGTCGCACCATTGAGATTCGTACAGGGTATTGGTCCATGCAGTATTTGGTCGAAGACCCTGGTTTTCACCTGACTCTAGCACTTTGGTGATTCTATTACAAGACCGAGACAAGTTCATGTGCCTTGTGATTTCTGGGTTGCATTGGAGATAGTGTTGAGAAGCCCCAGCAGTGCTTCTATATAGATTCATGATTGATGCAGCATAGTGTACCACAGATACTCTGACTCTCCATCAGTAAGTCCCCACAGTTATGTACCATCCCAGATTCAGCAAGTCATCAGTTATGAATATATATCATTCCATGAGAATGCCATGGGTCCAATGTATCAATTCTTCAAATCAGTATTGTACTCAGCCTCTAATCAAGGAAACCATTATGTAGCACCAGTTGTATATGATTGGCTCTTGTATTCTAGAGCTTTGATCACATGATTCTTTTTGACATTATTATGAGCATGGGGATGGCCGACTTGTCCATATACATGTCACACATTATTTGTATCTCACCCATTGATGGCAACCACATTAATACAAAAACCAAAAGCTACCATGCCGCAGCCCAGGAAGGACAACCTCTCCCCAGAAAATCCTATGATGTCTTCCAACCATACGATGAGCTCCTACCCTCACACATTAGGGGGAAATCTGTTAACCCAAAAAATACCTCATTAATCTCTACATGACCTACACCACCCAAAGACCTCTACGTACGACCCTCATTTGACCCCCACACCCTAAAAAAGGCTCAAAAATATAAAAAATGGCTTGAAAACCCCCAAAAAGAGCCAAAATAGCTCTCCTAGGGGCTAAAACTTCTCAAAGGATCTTAAAACACTCAAAGGAGCTAAATATTAGGTGAAAGGGGCTAAAATCCCAAAAAAGGGGCTAAGCCCCAACCAAGGGCTTAAAACCCTAAAAATATTAAGAAAAAGTATAAATAAAGGGGTGGGGTTCACTCTCAACTCACTCCTTCACTCCCTATCATTATGCTTCTTGTGTGAGTGCCTTGAGACCATTTTTCTCTTAAGCCATTCACCCTCCCTCTCCTCCATTATTTCATTGAGCCATAGCTCCCCATTCCTAAGAGAGGTGCTCTCCCAAGCTAGGGCATGATGGCCCATTCCAACCAGAATGTATACTTGTCTTTTCATGTTTTTGCTTTGGTAGACTGTAGTTTTCTAACATTATTTGTTTGCAAGTTTATTGCTTAACATCTTCTTGAAGGTTTCCATTGATTACTTGCAGGTGTATTGCTTTTCTAACAGTTGTATGTAGGGTCCTGGAGCTTAACCCTAACCTTGTGTTGAGAGGGGTTTCATTTTTATTTCTGTTTTTTGTTTATTTTGCTTCCATACCTCACAAGAACCCTACCCTTCTGTCCTATAGACAAAAGGGAGCCGTTCCTGCTCTTTATCTAGGGTGAAATTCCTAAGTATGGAAGGGAGTCGTTCCTGCTCTTTAGCTAGGGTGAAATCCCTAAGGACGGAAGGGAGCCATTCCTTCTCTTTAGCTAGGGTGAAATCCCTACTACAATCCCAAATATCATTCTTAGTGATCGATTGGTACTCTTCGATCATAGAATCCTTCCATTCTTTTCTTTCTGTTGCTTCTTCATAGTTGGAAGGTTCTTTATCAATGAAGTCACTTAATAAGGCTACATAACTAGAGCATGACCTGGTTATTTTCCTTTCTCTGTGATTTTATTCTGGAGCCCCATATCTTTCTGCAGCTTGGATAGATTCTCGTAACCAAACAGGTTTCTTATTGTGAGGATTCTTCTCTTGAGGTGGATATATAGATTCTTGAGGTTATTCTAATTCTCTACCTTCTTCTCAAATTTATTCGTTCATGGTTGTGTCATGAATTCTAGGTACTTCTGTTTCTTTAGTTTCATCAGTAGGTCTCTTTCTGGATTTGTTGTAAGTCGAGTCTTCGTCAAATGTTACATCCCTATTGATGTCAATCTTGTTGAATCCTGGGAAGTATATTTTGTAATCCTTTAAGCTTTTAGAGTATCCCACAAATATACCCTTCCTTCGTGAAGGATATAACTTTGTCCTCTTTTCTTTTAGAATATGTATGTACATTGGATAGTCAAATATTTTGAGATGGATGACTTATGGTTTCTTGCTGGAAAAGACTTCTTCAGGTGTCTTGTTCTTGAGTACTCTATGTGGAGTATAGTTTTGTACATACACCATAGTTCTGGAAGCTTCTGCCCATAGATGCATGGGAAGATCTTGATCATGAAGCATGGCTCTTACAGCTTCCATAATCGTTCTATTCTTCCTTTCTACAACCCCATTTTGTTGTGGATTATATGGAGTGGTTAACTCCCTCTTAATCCCTGAATCTTTGCATAATTCTTTGAATTCATTTGATGTGAATTCTTTGCCATTATCTAATCGAAAGGTCTTGATCTTGTTTTTTGTGTGGTTCTCAATCAATGCTTTGAATTTTTTGAACTTTCTAAATACTTCATCTTTGTTCTTTAAGAAGTATATCCATGTCTTCCTGGAAAAATCATCAATAAAATAAACATAGTATACACACCCACTTAATGAACTAGATGACATCGGAGTGAATGATTTCCAAGACTCCTTTTTCATTGCTCTCGCTATATGGAAATATCTTCTTTGTGTTCTTTTCCTTCACACATCCTTTGCAGACACTATCATGTTTTGTCTGAATTTCTGGGAGTCCTTCAACAACTTTTCTTCCAAGTGGTAGTGACCTGTAGTGCACATGTGCAAGCCTTCTATGCCAAAGTTCATTTTTCTCTACTGATTCATGGACCAAATATTGTTCTAGTTGGCCCTTCAATTTGTATATACCTCATTCTTATTCCCCAATCACTACTGCATCATCAATATTCTTTCCCTTTGGACACAGGAGAACTTGGCCATCTACAAATGAAACCCTCATGCCTTTTGCATCTAATGCAGATATGGAGAGGAGGTTCTTCTTTAGTCCTGGTACAAACAATACATCCTTCATCTTTATAGACTTTCTAGAATCTATCTTATAGGAGGATTCCCCACTACCTTTTATTGGATACTGGTAGTCATCTCCAAGTTTCACCTTGTGGGGTGATTCATGTCTTGATAGTTTCACAAAGGATTCTTTGAATCCTGTCATATGTTTCGAATCCCCACCGTCTATAATCCAACCATTGGTTCCATGTGTGATGTTTACCATGAGAGAATAAATCAAAACATATTCTTCATCACTTGAAGAATCATCACTTTCTTGTCTAATTCTCTTCTTGGAAGGATCATCATCTTCTGTAGCATGAACATGATGTCTTTTCTTGTTTCCCTTCTTCTTGAGATATCTATCTTTGTTTCTAGGAAAATCTCTTCCAATGTGTCCTCTTTCATCACATGTATAACAAATGAAAGTAGACATATCTTTAGACTTTCTAAAGTTACTCTTCTAGTGAGAGTGCTTACCTCTGTGATAGCTTGTTCTGGTTTTCTTGGATTGTACTATGAGAGCTTGATATTCACTTTCCATATTTTCTTCTCATGCTAATATTCTAGCTTCTTCTTGTGAGAATTCCTCCCACAATATGCTAAACTTGACTAGCTTCTTTGTGGCACAGATCCCTTGAATGAAAGAGTCCCAAGCCCTAGGGAGAACATTCAAGGTGGTCATCACAATTTTTGCATTCTCTACTTCTTCATCTACCTCTTCCAGTTGTTCCTTGATCTGAGAGACCCTTGTAAAGTAATACTAGATAGTCTCTATATCTTGGATCTTTACATTCTTCAATTGGTTTCTCAGAGTCATCTTCTGGTTTATGTTCTTTCCTTCAAATAGTTTGGTCAGGGCATTAAACATGGCTTTAGGTTTCTTTAGGGAGGACACTTGTGGTATGAGTTGATCCTTGATTGAATCAGAAATAATTCTCTTAGCCATGACCAATTTCTTCTTGTAAAAGGCCTTAGCCTCATCTCCCTCTGGAACTGGAACCTCCTCATTGATGTAGGAGTCCAACTCATTTTCTTCCAGGACCAGGGAGATACTATACTTCCAAGCTCAGAAGTTATCAGCTCCCTTGAGATTTTCATCAAGATTGGTATGATGAGACATCTTAACTGAGAACCTCAAATAGAAATACAAAATATTTAGATATTCCTAGGTTAAGATGTTGGATTTGGATCTGGAGCTGAATTTCTGTGGAGCTGGTTTAAGAACAGATTAGGGTTTGAATTTCCCGGAGTTCTGTCCAACCAAAAACTTTGATCTTGATCTCTAAACTTCAATTTTGGGGAGGAGATCAATTCAGGCCTAGGATCACTCAAAAAGTCCACTTCTATGGGAATCCCTAATTTTCGACAGTTGTCGGGTCAAAAACTGAAAAATGCTTGGAATCGGATTTTGCTTCAATAGAAAGATGCACCCTAGAGATGAGAGTCAATCCAACCTTTTTTCGCTGAAAATATGTGGAGAGAGATCCAAAAAGTAGGAATCCCTAGTTTCCACAGCTACATAGTGTCTTCTTCTCAGGTTATCTATGATACCATGTTATATTTTTATCATTTAAGCTAGCATTATCTTAGGATCTTTAACTGAGAGAATAACAAGCACAACAATCAAACATAAGAGACAATGAACACAAAGTTTTTCCTTGGGGAAACCATAAAGGATAAAACCCCGCAACTTCTTCAAATATAGAATCAACACCAAAAGAAAAACCCCAAAAACAATAAGATGATCTCCAGACAGCAGTAGTCTCTCTCTCTCTCGTCCCAAAAAGTTATTTTCTCTCAATTATGTGCTACAACTGAGTGTGAGTGAATGTATGATAAATAGAGAATCTCCCTCTCTATTTATACTAATTCCTGACTTAATAAGCACTCACTAGGGCCAACATCTCTAGGAGAGTCTAATAAACCTAGGGCCCCACAACTGCGGGGACATTAACCCTTGATCAATAGGAGGGTTACCCACAATGACTTTACATGACTTGTTTACATTATTGAATCTCTCGATAGGAACATCAGGGCATCACATGAATCAAGTACAATACAGACACTTCCTAGAATAAACATCGAGGTACAATACATAAGATATACAAGTGAATACATTCTAAAGTTACAAATACATCAACAGTTGTTAGTAGTCTTGAAATCCAGCTTATAAGACAAATGTATGGTTTCCTTTGAAGGATAAATCAGGACTATTCTTGCACCTGCTAAGGCTTGAGTATTGGCCCCATCAAAAAACATGCTCCAAACTGAGGTGGTTATTTCTTTAAGATTTTGATAGATGAGATTTGTAAGATGGATTGGCATTTGCTGGGAGTCATCAATCTGTAGAATGCATGCCCCAAAGTCTGTGTCTATTGCATATATTGGATGGTTTATAGAGTTCTTGGCATAACTGATGATATAGGTGAACTGGTTCTCTCTGTAGAGTCTCTTGGTCTCCCCTCCAAACATTGGAATTGTAGCATATGTAAGGTCCATCTAAAGGGTACCACCCAGCCTTTTACTCCATGAGTGATACAAAAGGAGGCCAAACTTAGGTGGGATGTTAGCCACCACTATGTCCATTACTCTACTTTTTGAAGGCACCTGCGAGAGGTTTATGACAAGTTATTTGATGAGGCTCGGGATTTTTACCTTCCTGGATTCAAATGAGAATAGGTCATGGTATGGTTTTGTAAGGCTGAGGTTGAGCTCATCCCTCACTGCTTTTGGAATTAGGCTATGGGAAGCTCCTGAGTCCAGCAAATAGTTGTGAAGGATTTTATCATGGATATTCAGAGATATGTAGAAAGGTGGGAAAGACTCATCCAACTCTTCAATCATAGGGACTAGGATTACCGTGGGCTTATCATATTGCATGTTCACAAAGTCAACATCTAGGGGAGTCCTTGGCTGAAGGGATTTCAGGATGGATTCCTTGAAGGCCTCATTCTTCATCAGTTCTATCAAGGGGAAAGGGATTTTTAACTTCTAAATTTCTGACTCAAGATTGAAAGCATAGGAAAAAGTGTCGAAAGTTCTTACCTCTTGTGGTGTGGCTTTGAGCTGAATAGGATCATGAACTGATGGTTGTAATGGCCTTTGTTGTTGTTTTGGAGGAACAGTCATCTTCTTTGCATGAGAAACAATCTTCCTAGCCTGAGGAGTAGGCTGCTTGTAGGTCCAAGAGTCTTATTCATAGGAGCAACAATCCTAGATCTCAAATTATACCCTTCTTGATCATCTTCCTGATACAGAGATTCTTCCATGATATTCTCATTCATGAGGGATTCCTCATAGTATGCTTGTGTCAAGAAGGAGTAATGAACTTCATCCTCCATGCAGTTGATGTTTTCTTCTGCCTCTCCTTCTTCTTGAGTGAACTTTGATTCCTCTTCTAGTACAACATTCTGAAAAGGAGCTCTGATTCTTTGATCCTTGGCTTGATTCCTATCCTTTTGAAGGATCTGAGCTGGTGGGTTATTTCTTTTGTAAGGGAAAAAATTAGGGTTTCTGGGAGAAAAATCATTTGGCCCTTTTCCCCTCATAGGTATTTTCCCTCAGTCTTTAATCTTAGACATTTCAGCAATCAAACTGTCCCGCATTTTGGCCATTTTGTCAATTTTATTCTCTAATGAAGAAGCTCCTAGAGGATCTGAGGGTTGCTTCTTTCTGTCATTTTTTCCTTTAAAATTCTGAGATGAAATGATATTGGATTCTACTTCAAGGTAAGCATCTTGCATGAGTGATAGAGAAGCTGGTCTTCTTTCTCTAAGAAGAATACAAAATTCTGAATCAAAGGCATTGGCATAGGTGATTTTGCGCGAAGTGTCAATTGGCTTGATCTCAGCAGGGATCTTGTTGAACATCTTGTTAAATATTTTGGTGAAGTTGGAAACAGACTCACCATTCTCTCTCTTCAGGTTGCTAAACTTAGTGATATAGTAGAGTTTTTCTCTTCTCTTCCCCCAATGCTTCAGAAATATGTCATCTAGGGATTCAATTCCTGCTATTGATCCAGCAAGAAACTATTTGAACCATTTCCTAGCCTGACCATCTAGGATTTACACAAAAACCCTAGTCCACACATCCTCTTGTTCAATGTTTATATTCTTAGCATGACTGTAGAAGGCTTCTAAGTGTTCTTCAGCTGTGAAATATCCCTCTCCACTAAATTTAGTCATGTATTTGAGATAATATCTAGTAGGCATAGAAGAGAGGGGGTTAGGCAAATTCAGAGGGGCATACCTAGCTACAAGGATCCTTTCCATTTTGGTCAGAGGGGAAGCCATGTTGGAAATGGGTATGGAAAGGGCAGAAGAAGATTATACTGGTGTGGATAGTAGCTGAGAGAGTGTTTGTGGTAAATTTATCTCATTGGAGTCACCATGGATGGATTCTACACAGGCAGCAGTGCTTGAAGATTCCTCAACCCCAAAATTTTCTGGTTCAATTAAAAATTCCTGAGAATTATATGTTTCAGAAGAAGGAGATTGAAATGGAGGTATATTTGATATAACAGCAGAAATATCTCTTGAAATACCTAATGTGGCTTCCTTGACAGCTCTGGAGGTCTATTTGAGTGAAGCCCTTGCTCTTCTCAAAATCTCTTCTGGATCTGAAACAGGTGTTACTGGTGGCCCTTGAGGGTTTTCTCTGGTACTTGGTCTTCTTGAAGCCACCTTATTCCAATGGAGTCGACAGATAGATGATTACAACCAGAACAGAGTCCATACTTTGTCTATCATCAAAGTAGGATCTATGTCGTCTCCCAGGGAAGCTGGGCTTCAATCTCCTCTCCCCGGCAATGGCGCCAATTTGTTATCACTCCATGATCCAGATTTATGAAAAAATGCAAGAGAATACACAAATAACCATATAAACAAATATGCAGTGGAAATAACACTTCATTTCATTAATTAATAACTGAAACTTGTTTACATACAGAATGGAAATAAACTAGCTAGAGTGCTGGTAGCTTATCTCTGAGAAGAGATGTGGCAGCTACATGCCTCTGAACTCTGTGTTACAATGAGGATCTAAGGCCTATATATTATTGAGAAACAACAGAAATCCTACACATACAAAAACCTAACCCTAGGAGGTGAAACGCCTTAATGTGGGCCCCGTTGGGTCACTTGGTACATCAATTTCCTGGGGTCGTAACTTTAGCATACTACCTCCGTTTGACGCACATGATACATCGTTAGAAATATATGTTTAAAGACTACATTCACAAACAACAAATATTGATTCCAAAATAGACTCATGTTTTCCCGACCATTCGATGCCAAAAAAACATCATTTAGGGCCTCAAAACGACTCCGAAAGTTTAGGTCCCGAAAACTGCCAAAAATAGTAAATTGTGCTACAATTAAGGAAACTAGAAAATTGAAAGAAATAGTGGTGGGGGTCCAAGGGGAATAGGTGGGGGGCCACCAATATCCTCTTGGATCATTTCCCTCCCCTTAGGAAGCAATGGTCCCCATTGCGTTGAGTTCCTCCATGAGATGAGGAAACTTCTGTTGAACTTGGTCCCCGGTGAGCCACTTTACCTAGTGAAGGAGTTGGCCTACTTTGACAACTCGATATAGCAGGATCTTCTACTGGTGGGTGTTCTTGATCTGTGTGTCCATAATTCGATCAGTTGTGGCTTGTTCCATGTAGTCAGGGTTTAACTCTATTGGTGTGAATTGTTCTGCCACGTCTGATGTGTCCAGTAGAGGTGGAAAGTAGGGCCAAAGGCAGTCCACATTGAAAACTGGGTGCAGACCAAGGAATGGTGGAATACTGAGCTCAAAGGCATTGTCCCCAATAGCCTTGGTGATGGTGTATGGCCCATATCGGAGCGAGAAAATCTTATGGTGGGGTCCAGCGAGGTGCTCCTTCTATAAATGTAGCCACACTTTGTCGCCCACCTGGAAGTTGTGTTGCACCTAATGCTGATCACATTGTACTTAGCATTGGATCTATCCAATATGTCATGAGCATGTTGGAGAATGTGCTGAATGTGTTCAATGAAGTTGTTTTCCTTGGAAACTTCAGACTAGATATGAGCTAAAGCATCCTGAGTAGCTGCAAATGGCATGGCTACATCAATGGGACATAGTGGCTGGAATCCCAAGCCCACCTGAAAGGAGTTGTGGTTTGTTGAGCTGTGGAGGGCCCGGTTATAGCTGTGTTGTACATAAGGGAGGTTCTCATCCCATGTGCATGGATTCTTTGAGTTGTACATGTGCAAAATGTGTACAATCATACTGTTGACGACCTCTATCTGGCCATCAGTCTGGGGATGGAAAGCTGTGGACTTTGTGAGATTGGTGTCTAGCATTAACCATAGGCTAGACCAGAATGTACTAAGGAACCTGTCATCCCGGTATGAGATTATAGACTATGGGATACCAAAGTGTACCCACACTCATTCAAATAAGAGTTTAGCAGTGGCTTCTGCAATGATATTCTTCTTGCAGGCCGCCATTATGGCCATCTTTGAGAATATGTCAATGAACACAAACACACAGTCGTTGCTGTGCTTAGTAGAAAGAAGGCCTAACTTGTAATCCATGGATATGGATTCCCAAGGTCGAGTAGGGGTAGGAAACGGAGTATATAGGCCTTGCTTCTTGATGGATGGTTTGGCAATGGGGCAAGTAGTGCAGGATCAGATGTACTTCCCGATGTCCTGTTGAAGGTTCAACCAATAGAAATACTTCTGCAGTACTGCCACTGTTTTCTCGACCTCGAAATTCCCAAGAACCCGACTGTAGTGCGCTTCCCAAATCATCTTGGCATGCTCACTTGAAGGAACACAAAGGTGTCCCATGTGACACAATAGTACATCCTAGAGGTGAAATTTTGGAACTTGGTTTCCCTCCAAGAGTGTCTAGTATGTGTGGCTGAATTCTAGATCGCTCTTGTAGAGAAGCGGCCAATCAGAAGTCTCATGCCCACAAGTGTTGAGCATAGTCATTATCTCCACGATTGGTGGTTGGCTGACGTAGTCTGCAACATTATTGATGCTTCCCTTCTTATACTTGATGTTCAAATGAAACTATTGTAGATATGTGGACCACTTCTAATGGTGATCGTTTTGTAACTTCCCTTGTGTTTGCATGAACTACAGGGGTCGGTGTTCTATGTGGATGACTGTTTCCTTCCCCAAAATGTAATGCTTCCATTGTCGGCAAGCCTGTACAATGGAATACATCTATTTTTCATAAGTGGGATATTTGAATACTGTTTCTGACAGTGTCTCACTATGATAAGCCACTGGATTCCCTTGTTGAGTAAGGATTTCCTCAATAGCATAGTTAGAGGCATCTGTCTCGATCTCAAATGGTTGTTGCAAGTCTGGTAATGTGAGCACTGGGGCACAACAGAGGCGATGTTTCATTTCTGCAAACACATTTTGCTAAGTTTCTAACCAAAAGAATTTTTCTTTCACTCCTCCCTTGGTGACTTGAATCAAGGGCCAAGTGAAATGAGAGAATCCCAACACGAACCTGCGATAGAAATTAGCAAGGCCCAAAAAGCTACGAAGCTCTGTTAAAGTAGTTGGGGCTGGCCAAACCCAAATGACTTGGATCTTGGTTGGATCCACATGTACCCCACAGTCATCAATAAGGTATCCTAGATACTGAACCTGAGTCATGCCAAAAGTGCACTTGTCCAAATTGGCACACAACTTGTGCCGTCGCAATGTTTGGATGACCTGTCGGATGTGGTGGAGGTGCTCTTCCCAAGTATGGCTAAAGATTAGGATATCATCCAAGTACACTACTACAAATGAATTGGTGAATGACCACAAAATGTCATCCATCAGTCTCATGAAGGTTGCAAGAGCATTTGTCAGCCCGAAAGGCATGACCAACCATTCGAAAAGGCCCTCCTTGGCTTTGAAGGAAGTCTTCGACACATCGGTGGGAACGATCGGTACCTGGTGATACCCGGACTTTAAGTCGATATTGCTAAAATATTTTTCACCTTTAAGCTGGTCCAGGAGGTCATCAATCCATGGGATTGGGTACCTATTCCAGACAGTGATCTTGTTCAGCACCCGATAGTCAATACAGAGTCTCCAAGTCCCATCTTTTTTCTGTACCAACACGATTAGGCTCCCACAGGGAGATGAACTTGACCAGATGTGACCCTTTTGTAGCAGCTCCTGAATTTGCCTCTTGATTTCATCATTCTCCAAAACAGAGCAGTGATAGATCGGTCCATTGGGAAACGATGCACCTGGGGTTAGATCGATGGGGTGCTTGACCTGACAGTGGAGAGGCACCTTGGTGGGTGAGGTGAATATGTCTAGGTACTCCTCCACAACCTTGTACATTTGTTGTTGTCATGTAGAGGGATCCTGTCTGGAGGTTGTGGCTATGATCTTCTTCTTTCCCTGAGGAAAAATCATCAAGAAGACAAACTTCCCATTTTTGGAAATTAGCTTACTACATTGTTTTGTTGTAACCAAAGAGATAACGGTAGGGGGTGGTACCTCTGGTATCCTATACAAATTATTTCCCAACATAATAATAACAGTGTGAGGCTGGGACTCATACACAGCATGTCGCTTCCATAAGTATGGTTGACCTAATAATTCATCACAAACATCAAGAGGAGTAATATCACATAATACCTCATTGGTGAAGGGCTTGATGCTATAAGGAAGGCGGTACTACTGGCTGACGAGAAGATCTCATCCTTGGTGAATCCACCCAATGGTGTACAGATGAGGGTGTTCTATGGTTGGAAAACCCAACCACTTCATGACCTATTCTGAAATCAGGTTATTTTGGCTCCCACTGTCGACGATGAACTATAGCAAGGAACCCTTTACCCACATCTAGGAGTAAAAAAGATGCTCCCCCTCCTCTAAATATTCTGGTTCTTCCTTTTGGATCTTTGTGGTGGCAAGGGTAGAATTGGGATCTACATTGATAATCTTCTTCCCTCTGTCATTCCCCTTCTCGGGTTTAGATTCAGTGTCAGAGTATGCATCTGATTCAAAATCCTTTATCTCAGCCACCAGTGACTGCTTAGCCTGACACTCACTTGTGTTGTGAGTGGGGCTCTTATGGAACTCACACCACTTTCCCGCTTCCTTCTTTAGCTTTGCAGTGTTTTTCTTTGCTTGTGGATTTGGCAAGTTTTCTTTATTCGCCATGCCTTGGCTGTGGCCTTGGTTCTACGGTTTGGGGGCACCTTTCCCTTGCTTCTAATTCATAGATCCAAAGTCTCGCTTTTTCTGTTTAAATTTTTGCTCAATTTTTGCAGCATACCGATATGACGTACCAAGCGAGGAGATGTCGAGGAAATCCATTTCCTCCTAAATGTATATGTGCAGACAATTGTGGTACTTCAGCACCAAATTTTTCTCTAAATATTTGATACCCATCCTTGTGCGCAGGGTATGGAGCAGATTCATCAGCTCATGCACATCTTGATCTCTTTGCTGCCGCAGCGTAGTCCATTGGATGTATGTGTCCTCATATCTCCCCACTGGATAATATTGTCCCTTTATGGTATATTGGAAATAATTCCAAGTGGGTACAGCTGAGAACAGAGAGGGTTCCTCCTCATCCTTTCTCTCACAATAGGTTTCCCACCAGTCCTTAACATGGGGTGCGGCTTTGAGTAGAGAAAATGTAATCTTTTCCCGGTCAAAAAAGTCATGAACCAAGAAATATCCTTCTAATATATTCAACCATTTATCTACAGTGTCTACATCTATTTGACCATCAAATATGGGAATATCAAAGTTTACTTGTACCTTAAAATGGGTTTCACCTCCAGAGTGGCTGTTAGATGCAGATGCACCGCTAGTGGGAAGTCGTTGAAGGATCTGGGCGAAGTTATCCATCATCACATTCCTTTGTTTTTCAAGGGCCTCCTCGAGGAACATTTTGATAGGATCTTCTGTGCCCTCATATTTCTGTTCATCCCCGATGGGTGGCCGTCGATGAGGCTGATCTTGCAAAGGTTCAACCAGATCGAGCCCTAACTCTTTATACCCCACCCTCATTAGGGACATGCAAAGAAAGATCGAGAAAGAGCAGATTGATCTGATACCACTGATCCGGATTTATGTAGGAATGCAACAGAATACACAAATAACCATAGAAACAAATATGCAGCAGAAATAACACTTCATTTCATTAATCAATAACTGAAACTTGTTTACATACAGAATGGAAATAAACTAGCTAGAGTGCTGGTAGCTTATCTCTGAGAAGAGATGTGGCAACTACATGCCTCTGAACTCTGTGTTACAATGAGGCTTGAAGGCCTATATATTATTGAGAAACAATGGAAACCCTACACATCCAGAAACCTAACCCTAGGAGGTGAAACGCCTTAATGTTGTCCCCATTGGGTAACTTGGTACATCAATTTCCTGGGGTCGTAACTTTAGCATACTACCTCCGTTTGATGTGCATGATACATCGTTAGAAATATATGTTTAAGGACTACATCGATAAATAGCAAATATTGAGTCTGAAATGGACTAATATTTTTCCGACCATTTGATGCCAAAAAAAACATCGTTTAGGGCCTCAAAATGGCTCCGAAAGTTTAGGACCCGAAAACTGCCAAAAATAGTAAATTGTGCTACAATTAAGGAAATTAGAAAATTGAAAGAAACAGTGGTGGGGGTCTAAGAGGAATAGGTGGGTGGCCACCAATATCCTCCTGGATCACTCCAAGAAAATTTTCTAGGTTGCAACTCGAGGATGCATGGTAACTTAAATGTTTTATGGTTTTTCTAAATGGATAAAGTCAGATGACCTAAAGGACCTCACACGCTCAAGACATGCATAAAACACAATCAAAAGATAAGGCTTCTAACTACCAATGTTCAAAGGTTTTATAATAGGGTGATTGGATGGATAACTTACTATGCTGGCAGATTCATATATAAAGCAATTACATATAAATAGTTAACCATAACAAGGAAAAGTACTTTCAATTCAACTCATCAAAATACATATAGGATGAAAACTATCAGATATTAGATAACATGAATAAACCTGAATCAGACATTCAAGCACAAGCACAGAACATAAAAGATATGGAAACTGAACATATAATAGAAAAAGAACATATATTAGGTCATGAATAACATGAGAAGCTTGGTAATGATAATGTTCTACAGGTCCCCAAAGTCAAACCCTTCCTTCAACATAAGTCTTAGGCTTTATATCCTTTACAAAAGTATTCAGATCCTAAAAAATTGGATTTGATTTACTAAAAATAGATAAAATAAATGTTTTTTGGAAAATTAGGTCAAAAACCCTAATTTAAGTACTAGTCTATCTAACTCCAAGACTTGTTCACTCATTGAACTCTTTGATGACTATAGTGAATACTGAAGTAGAGTTGTAACCTATCATCTGATAGATAAGCCATTATTGGTAAACTTTGTTTGTGACCCTTTTCTCCTTGATTGTATCCTCAAAACTGGAACAGGCCTCCTCCAATGGTGCTTTTCAACAAATTTCAGCTTTATATTTCATCCCTAAGATAGTTGCATTCACCAAAACTATTTCTGTGTGCCAAAATATCTTTCTAAACCCCTTTTTTCTTTCGTTGGTTAAGGAAGCAGAATATTGGCTCTGTTAGCTGCCGAAAGCTCTGCTTTAAGTGGCTAATGAACAACTATTACGTTCACCTTAGCCAAAGAAAGCTCTATTTTCTCCAAAATTTTATTATCCTTTAGATCAATATTCCACAACTTTTAGCTTTGTCTTTCTGGTAATTCCTCCATTTGCCTAGGGTTTGGTTGAGTAGTAGCATCATGAGTTGCCTCAGAATCCTGAAAGCTTGTTGCTACCTCTGCTAGGGTTTCTAGGGAAAAGTGAGTCTGAGAGCTAGGGTTTGAGTTGGAATTCTTCACCTGTAGCCTCAAAAGTCTAATCATCCTGTAAATCCTAGTGTTGTCCTTCATAAAGCTCAAATTCCTTTTTTTGCAACAAAAAATACATACCTTTCATTTCTAGAAGGGAATTATTCAATTGAGTGTTTTTCTTGGTTAACACCACATTAGTTCTTTTTATATCTCTCTCTAAAACTTCAAGTTCATATACTTTATTCAACAATTGGTTGGATCTTTGTGACCTAGGCTTGTTGGAGAAAGCCTTTTTGACTGGTTCACCCTAGTCTTCTTTTGGTGTGGGTGATGGAAACTCTTCATTTTCGGTTGCAGCCTACTCTCTTAGGTCAAATTCTTCCTCCTCTTCTTCTTCTTCTTCTGAGTAATGGAAATTCAAAATAATTCCACATTGTGCTAGGGCCTCCTTATCCTTTCCACTGAAGTCTAGGTTTATTTTAGCTTGGTTGGGTTTAGAAGTGGGAGAAGGTTGATCCACTGTTACTTGTGAGATAGCCCTCCTCTTCCTTTTTCCACTCCTAGGTGTGGTGGATTTATTTGAAGGTGACTTTACTTTCTCTTCTGGCTGTAGTCTTGTTTCAAACTCATTCTAGAATAAAAAATATGCCCATGCTATATTTCTCCTTTGCAACAATTATTGAACTATCAGTTGTATCAGGCCATGGTGAGATAACCTTCCTGTGATTTTAGTGGGCTGGGCCTTGACTTGATGGGCCATATTGGTTAAGCTCTTGTGGAGGTAGAAGGGTAGGTTTAAAGGGATTATTCTTGTAAAATGATTCATTAATTTAAACTGATAAATAATCACCCTGTTATACCTTCCTTCATAGGTTATGTAAACCGAGATTGCTTTCAATAATTGCTGCCACCTCTCCTCTAGCCAGGTGGATGGAACACTTTTCTTCCATACTACATCTCTATGTTCAAGTTTTAAATATGATATGAACTCCACATTTTTAGTAATGGTGGTCTTAAACCATTTCTCCCTAGTTCTTGGGAGTTTTGTCACCTCTACAATTAGGGTTTCATTCACTAGGAACTACTCCTTGCCTATCAACGCTTTAGAGCCATCCAAATAAAGGGCAAATGCTTTTGCCACTTACTGGTGTGAAACCTGGATTTTTTCACAGATCCTATAATAGCTAACATCCTTGAAGAATTGGAAAACTTCTAGATGTGACTCAAGATAGTTGGTGTCCCCTAGTTCTTGTCTGAGAACAGGTCCTCCTTTCTTCATCTATGGACTATGCTTCTAGTACCTGTAAAAAACAAAATTTGAATTCTATAAATGGATATTAGCACGTTGGTTTCAGGGATGGCCTTGAGCAGTAAGGATCCATGCAGAGAATGTGGAGTGTGATAAAGACATGGTGCTGATTTTGAGGGTTTAAATACTCGATTGGTACTTGAGTAAGATGATGATGGATTCTGGTGATAACTTGGAGATAGCCAGCCTAGTAATCATTTCCAATTGGGACTTGATGCTTCATAGAGGTTTTAATACGGTCATGGGATAGATGGAGGGAATATTAGGGTTTTGATTTCCATCAGTCATTGAAGATAACTAACGATATTTTAGCCACCAATTTATGGTTTACTACAGTCCCATGGTATTTTTGGTGGTTTAAAGTGCTAGATTATGACATGCCTCATGCTGACGAGTTTGATTTTGATGGATAGATAACCGTTTTCCTTTTTTGTCCTTTTTTATCATTAAGAGAATCTAGGGTTTAATTCGCAAGCTGCCGAAAGTGAGGCCTTTCAGTGGCTAATGAACTGTTGGTCCGTTCGCCTAAGCCACCGAAAGTTTCCCTTTCTAAAAATGTATTTAATTAGCTTTTGATGGTTAATGTCTTCCTGGACCCACTTGCTAAGCTACCAAAAGCTGGGCCTTTCGGAGGCTAATGAAGTGTTGGTGAGTTTGCCTAAGCCACCGAAAGTTCCCTTTCCAAAATTTTGTAAAAAACATGATCAATAGGCTTTTGGTGGTTAACACGGTCTTGAGTCGAAATTGTGAGCTTCCGAAAGATGGGATTTTCGGTGGCTAATGAAATTTTGGAAAGTTCACCTAAGCCAGTGAAAGCCTAAACTTTCATATTTCTTGAAAAGCAAAGCACCAGATATACTGACTTTGTTATTCACCCAAATATCTTTCATAATATGACCTGAAATATTCATCACTATCAAAAAATAAATTGTCTGAGTGGACTTATCTAAAATTTATTTTAGTAGGAGATAACAACCCTTTTACAGCTTCAATTCTAACCTTCTGTTATTTCTACAACTTGTATAGGGTTTGGAATACTAGCAACATCACAGGCTTCCTCCAGATCCTGAAGGATTATTGCCAACTCTGCTAGCGTTTCCAGTGTAAGGTGAGCTTGAGATTTAGGGTTTGAATTATTTGTCTACAACCTCAATAGTCTGATCATCCTATAGCGCCTAGTGTTGTCCTTCATTAATCTCAAATTTGTTTTTTGCAGTAGGATATACATCCCTCTCATTTCTAGAAGAGAATCATGCAATTCAATGTTTCTTTTGGTTAATCCTGCATTATTTCTTTTGATTTCTCTCTCTAAGACCTCTATTTCATATACTTTCCCTAATAGTTGGTTGATTCTCTAGGACCTAGGTTTGCTAGAGGAATCATTTTCCACTAGTTCACCTTGACCTTCCCTTGGTGTAGGTGATAGAAACTCCTCTTGCCCTACTTGAAACTCATCTACTAGGTTAGTTTCCTATTCCTCTTCATATTTAGAGTCTGAGTATATTTCTGTCTGGTGTTAAAAATTTCTCTACCTTTCCACTAAAATCCATATTTCTCTTGGCTTTGTTGGTCTTAGGATTTGGAGAGGCCTGATCCACTACCACTAGAGAGGTGGCCCTCCTCTTCCTTTTACCACTCCTGGGAGTGGTGGAATTCTTTAAAGGAGACTTCCCTTTGTCTTCTCGCTGCAATCCTATCTCAAACTCATTCCAAAATAGGAAGTATGTCCATGCTATGTTTCTTCTTTGCGGCAATTCTAGGACAATGAGCTTTATTAGTCCATGATGGGATAGCTTTCCTACAATTTTGGTGGGATGGGCTTTAACCTAATGGGCCATCTTGGTCAAGCTCTTGTCTAGGTAGAAAATCAGGTTCAGTGGGCTCCTTCCATTGAAATGGTTCATTAACTTAAAGTGGTATATCATCACGCTATTATACCTACCCTCACAAGTTATATAGACTAGGATTGCTTTCAACAACTGCTGCCATTCTCCTCAAGCCAGGATGAAGGGATGCTTTTCTTCCATACAACATTCTTGTGCCCAGGATTCAAGTAAGACCTGAATTCCACATTGTTCATGATGGTGGTTTTGAACCATTTCTCCCCAGTCCTTGGGATCTCTGTAACTTTTGCTATTAGAGCCTCATCAAACTACAACTCTTATCTGCATATCAATGCCTTTGAGCCATCAAAGGAGAGAGAAAAGGATTTTGCCACTTTCTATTGGGATCCCTGAATTTTCTCATAGAACCTATAGCAGCCTGAGTCTTTGAAGAGTTCGCATACCTTTGGGTGTGACTCAAGATAGGCAATGTCACCCAATTCCTATCTGAGGGTAGGTCGTCTTCCTTTCTTCATTTATGGATTGCTCTTATTATACCTACAAAATCAAAATTCAAACCCTGGGGAAGGATATTACCGCGCTGAATTTAGGGAGGGCTTGGATCAATGAGGATGCATGCAGGAAAATGTGGAATGGAGTGAGGAGAGGGTGCTTATTTTGAGGGGTTGATCGAAGATTGGTACTTGAGCAGGGTGACAGTAAATTATGATGAGACCCATGAGATGGCCTATGCAGTAATCATTTTAACTGGAACTCAATGCTTTGTGGTGGTTCAATTGTAGTCACAAGACAGGTGAAGGGTAGTGAGGGTTTGGATCTTTTATTAGTCACTTCAGTTTAATAATGACCTCTTCTTTACCAACTCATGATTTTTTGTAGACCTAGTCTTTTTGGTGGTTAAGTGCTTGATAGTGGTGCTCCTCATGCTGACGGTGGTTAATTTTGATGGATGTGCTAACTGTTTTCCTCTTTTGGAGCTTTCGGTGGTTAAGGTAATCTTGGATACGATTTTTAAACTGCCGAAAGCTGGGATTTTCAGTGGATAATGAATGTTTGAGATGTTCACCTAAGCCACCAGAAGCTTCTCTTCAAAAATTTCATTAAAAATGGATTCAATGACCTTTCGATGGTTAATGTAGTCATGAGTCCAATTTTCAAGCTGCCGAAAGATGGGATTTTTGGTGGCTAATGAATCATTGAGATGTTCACCTAAGTCACCGAAAGCTAAACTTTTAATTTTATTAAGAAACATAGTACAAGGTGCTCCAACTTTATTAAACTCACAAAAATATTTCATAATGTCCACTGAAATCTTGATCACTATACAAAAATAAATTTTCTGAGTTTGACCTATTGAAGATTAATTTATTTAGGATATAGTAGATACCACACGAGATGAGACTTGGACATCATTCTGTGAAGATATAGAACATAAAATCTATTGAACTCCAGAGCCCAATTAACCCCTTTGTGAACCATAGCATTTAGCTGACACAATCGCACCCAAGAAGATGACTGCAAATACCAGGCCTGCTTCAAACAAATTCAAACAGTTAGGAAATGCTAGTACAACATTGGTGGCCCAAATACATAACATCAGAAATGCAAAATTAGTCAAGACATCATGGAAAAGGATTTGTAAATATATTAAGTAATGGGATTATGACAAAGACAATAAAATGATAGAGGAATCCCAAAAATCAAGTTCCAACACAATCCTCAGTTACATGAATGCGCCACTAATGGATATATTTGCTGGTACAAAAGAGAGCATCGCACAGTTCATTGTCAATAGGTAACACAATGAGCAGTTTTATTTCAACATTCCTGTCGAAATTACTGAAAACCTAATCTATAGGCTGATCATATTTTCAAACAAAGGATAATCGATTTCCATTAGGTTAAACCCGAGCCTTGTGGAAGAAATTATAGGATCAGTAGTAGGAAAAAATCAAGAGGGTTAATAATCTGTCAAATCCTACATAACACACCCAAGATAGTTGCAAATATTATTTCTATGGGTTTAACAAGCATTGGGAGAGGTTCCAGCTTGAAGCTCGACATGCTAGAAAAAGTTCAAAACGTGTTGACCAAAGGGAAACTCTACCGCTGGGATAAAAACTTAGCCAAAATAATAAGGTACACATGCATAAAATGTCAAGAGGAAGGCGCCCAAATTGGGTACCCATCGCTGATAATCCAGATTTGCATGTACCATCTTTGACCTTTCGGAGATAAATAATTCAATCCACCAAATCGAATCACCATGTGGAATTTTAAATATTTTTCCCCGTCTGTTTGTCTACTGGGAGCAACCATAGTAAAAATTTGGCTAGACTCTTTGTTTCATGCATCGAAAATTAAATTTGCTAAATGAAGGGTACCAAAAAATATCTGAAAATGTTTAGCACCAATGTCACACATTTAGGTCGAATTGGACCATAGATCAGTTTGGTATCTACAAGGAGCAGGAGGAAATGCAAAAGCACCCAACTTCTACCCTTCAGTCGAGGCAATATTAGCAGAGCTTAGTTGACAATCTAGCATTAAGTTAGAAATACCATCAATAGAGAAGAAAGTTGACCAGCCAATAGTTGAGCATCTAACTGATCCAAAAAAAGAAGAGGATTAAGAAGTTCGACTTCATATAAGTGCTTTTATTCTTGACCACAATATCAGTGGTGACGAAGGATGATTTTAAGGAACCATACTTATTTAAAAGTGTATAAATGTTGGCTAATCTTACCAATTCTTAAAATACCAACTATAAAATGTTTGGTGATATTTTTCAAAAAATATTTTAATTTCCAAGGATTTGATATCGTTTATATAATAATTTGGTGATTTTTAGGGTGAAAAAAGTTTACCCCATCAAAATTGGGCGAAACAGGGCTTTAAAAAATTTAAAATGGTGAATCTTTTTTTGGAGAAAAAAACCTAAAAATAACCCATGGGCTAAAATTCACCCCTAAAATTATCCCTGGTGGTGACATCAACCCATTGGGGGTCGTCATAACAAATGCACACAAACCTGAGGAGTAAGCATAACAGATAGATGAAAGTACCCAATCTGATACCCCTCTTCCTGAGTATGGATTAACAATGGATAATATCCAATAGATAGATGATGAGCTAGTTGAAGCTCGACAGAAGAGGAAACATACGGTGAAAGGCAAGGGGAAGCATAAACTGATACTCTAAGAACCAACATAAGATGATAGTATAGACTTTTATGATAGCGCACCTAGATTCTAGAGGATACTGCAAAGAACAAGATACCAGCCGATGAAAAGTTATCCAAGTTCATCATAGAAGAAGAGCATCAAGCATAGAGAAGAGAAAAGAAAGAAAAAAATACTACTCCACCTTCTGTCGGTCCCGTCGATCTCACACACACCCCACCTCTTCCATCATCGACCCAAGTTGTCGAAGAAGTCATACCAACTTCAACAACAACTATATCAACCACCATCATGAATCCTTATTTAGAGTCACCTCCCGCACCACTGCGTGCCCAAATCCAAACAAACAATGAAATATACGAGTTCATAAACTAACTACCGTCCATTTTTCCTTACATTAAGAAAATGGTGATAAAGAAACTAGTTATAGAGACAAACAACCCATTATATACTTTAGCAGTTCCACTGAGTCCTGATCATCTGCAATCTTCCATACCAGAAACATAAATTGTTAGGCATATTAATACCATTCCGCAGAGAAACCTTGATAGAAGAAACGATATTGTGGCATAAAAAATCTCTTCATTCATTCCCCAACCTACTGAGAACCCACCACTTCTTGAACCCATCAATAACCCTATCGAAGAAACAACCAAACCGACCATTTCCAAAGAACTTGTCAAAATTATCGACCCAGAACTTAGCGAATAATTTGTTGAAAATGTCGACCTTGTCGAACCCAAAGAAATAGTTGAAACACCTAAAAGAGTCAACAATTCCTTACCAAAAATTTCAATCTCATCCTCAATACCATCATCCTATGAGAAACCACCACCCCCTCCTTCAGCTATGCCACCCCCTACAAAAATTCTACCGACCCAAGAATTTGATAGAAAATCCATAGAATAGGGGTGTAAGAGAAGAAAAGAACGAAACGAGAAAAATAAGTATAAAAAAGAGAAACAACGCCAAACACAATAGTTCCAACAATAGACACCTTCAGCGATACATATAGTTCAGCTAGTTTCTATAATGGAAATCAATACCTAGAAATCCAAAGAAGATGAACTAGCCCAGTTGGCCGATGCTATCAGTAAAGAGTCTAGAATCAGAAGAAAAAAAACGAAACTGAAATTGAAGAAAATAAATACAGAGGAGACATAGTTTTTGACCAAGTGTGAGCATTTAGAAAAACAAATCATTACAATTCCAGAAGGGGTTGACACTAACAAACCCCTAGAAAAAGAATACCATATTTTTGAAAGTGTCATGTCAAAAATTCAACAACATTTACAAGAAATATTACAGGAGCAGGAAGAAGAGACTACTTGTCTTCTAAGAAATCAGTTTACATCATTCTCAGCAGCTCATAACCCATTGGACCAATATGTTACAGAATCCACTATAACAATGGATGTATTTCGAACTTGTTACACACATTATGGCCAAATGTTTGAACAAACACAGAATACCCGTGAACTAATCAATTCACTTTAGAACCAACAAACAATCACTAAAGAAATGTCACAAACAATTCATTATCATATTGTGTTGGAAATGACTACATTAGAAAAACTAGAAAAACAGGAGCATCAATGGATTAACCAGGCCAGACCTAGTCGAATCAGTCTCGACAAGATCATGTCTGAGATGAAACAACTGCTTGCT
>LPNX010795144.1:2134173-2211645 GCA_001517045.1 Pseudotsuga menziesii | reverse complement strand
AAACAATCACTAAAGAAATGTCACAAACAATTCATTATCATATTGTGTTGGAAATGACTACATTAGAAAAACTAGAAAAACAGGAGCATCAATGGATTAACTAGGCCAGACCTAGTCGAATCAGTCTCGACAAGATCATGTCTGAGATGAAACAACTACTTGCTGCTGCTAAATAAAAGACACAAATTTTGGGGATTGACATGATCAAAATGCTCAACATAAATATGCATCAAAATATAGAGAACTTGTTGAGCCTCACTACCTTAACCATAGATATCCAAAAAGCACTTCGTACTTAAGAAGAATTTCAACATTAGTTATCAATCAATGTAGAATCTATTGTGGAGGTATGAATTCAATAACAACCATATATCAGGAAACATAGCCCATAAAATAATAATAGAGTAGCATGGATACTCAAGAAACAAATATTGTCATCTCCTCTTTTCTTTGGGACAAATACAGATTTTGTGCTGGGGGAGATGTTGAAGGAGCTAGGTGGCCAATCCAACTAGATTCTCTAGTCGACTAATTGTAGATGATTTCAACCTCATAGGTTGTGTCGGTTGGTTGAATTGATAGGTAGTTTTTGTAATTGTTTTGTAAATAATATATATAGGATGTAGATCCAAATAGATACTTGGTTCAGATTATTGTGTAAACCCACACGTGTTCTTGAGTAATATAAGTTGTTATTCTCTCTACCACTCTTGTCTCTTGTTCTATTATTGTTATATGAATCTATATGTGTATCATTGGTAGCCTTGCAATCTGATTGATTACAACAAGTCCTTTTATGTTCTCCATGCCTAATATCACTACTAGTATCCCGTTGCAGTATGAAAAAGACCAAAAAAAAACCCATATGGGAAATGATATTACTTTTGGCTAGTGTTGTAGCAGGGATTTCTCCCTTGCTACAAGGTAGGAATGGCTACCTTCCCTCTATAGGACAGAAGGAGAGGTTCCTGGTGGTGAATGAAAAGAAAAATAAACAAACAGAATAGAAATAGAATAGAAATGAAGAACAACAAAGGAAGAACCCCTCTGTAAACAAGGTTAGGGTTTAGCTCCAATACCCTGCAAGAACATGTTAGAAAAACTGCAAACAAATGATGGAAACCTGCAAGAAAAGATGGGTTATTTGAACTAAATAAACAAGAAAAAAACAAGCATTATACCTTCATTTAGTGGAATGGGCCACCATGCTGTAGCTTGGAGAAGCACCTCTTTGTCTTGGCAATGGGGGAGCTATGGCTCAATGGGGGGATGGATGAGAGGGAGTGTGGGTGGCTTGAGAGAAAAATGGTCTCAAGGCATCCACTTGGGCAACATAACAATATACAAGGGAGGAGTGATTTGAGAGTGACCCCCACCCCTCTATTTATAGCTTTTTTGGGTTTTTTTAGGGTTTTAAGCCCCTGGTTGGGGCTTTAGCCCCCTTTTTGGGATTTTAGCCCCTTTCACCCTATATTTAGCTCCTTTTAGGGTTTTAAGCTCCTTTGAGGGGTTTTATCCCCTTTTTGGAGGCTTCAGCCCCTATGAGAGCTATTTTGGCTCTTTTTAGGGGATTTTAAGCCCTTTTGCTAATTCTTAAGCCTTTTTGAGGGTGTGGGGATCCAACGGGGTGAAATGAGGGTCGTGCAAGGGTGTCCTTGGTTGGTGTAGGTCATGTAGAGATGAATCCCTTTTTCTCACTCTTAAGCCTTTTTGAGGGTGTGGGGATCCAACGGGGCGAAATGAGGGTCGTGCATGGGTGTCCTTGGGTGGCATAGGCCATGTAGAGCTGATATTTCAGCTCTACATGGCCTATGCCACCCACGGACACCCTTGTACGACCCTCATTTCCCCCCGTTCAATCCCCACACCCTCAAAAAGGCTTAAGAATGAGCAAAAGGGCTTAAAATCCCCTAAAAAGAGCCAAAATAGCTCTCATAGGGGCTGAAGCCTCCAAAAAGGGGATAAACCCCTCAAAGGAGCTTAAAACACCAAAATGAGCTAAATATAGGCTGAAAGGGGTTAAAATCCCAAAAAAGGGGCTAAAGCCCCAACCAGGGGCTTAAAACCCCAAAAAAGCTATAAATAGAGGGGTGGGGGTAACTCTCAAATCACTCCTCCCTTGCATATTGTTATGCTGCTCTTGTGGATTCCTTGAGACCATTTATCTCTCAAGCCACCCACACTCCCTCTCATCCATCTTCCCATCAAGCCATAGCTCCTCCATTACCAAGAGAGAGAGGTGCTTCTCCAAGCTAGGGCATGGTGGCCCATTCCACCAAATGAAGGTATAAGGCTTGTTTTTGTCTTGTTTATTTAGTTTTATCTAACCCATATTTGCTTGCAGGTTTCCATTATTTGTTTGCAGGTTTTCTAACATGTTCTTACAGGGTATTAGAGCTAAACCCCAACCTTGTTTGTAGAGGGGTTCTTTCTTTGTTGTTCTTCATTTCTGTTCTAGTATGTTCTGTTTGTTTATTTTTCTTTGCATTCACCACCAGGAACCTATCCTTCCATCCTATAGATGGGAGGTAGCCATTCCTACCCTATAGCAAGGGAGAAATCCCTACTACAAAACTATTTTTGGGGTTTTTTAGGGTTTTAAGCCCCTGGTTGGGGCTTTAGCCCATTTTTTGGGATTTTAGCCCCTCCCGCCCTATCTTTAGCTCCTTTTGGGGTTTCAAGCTCCTTTGAGGGGTTTTATCCCCCTTTTGGAGGCTTTAGCCCCTATGAGAGTTATTTTGGCTCTTTTTAGGGGATTTTAAGCCCTTTTGCTCATTCTTAAGCCTTTTTGAGGGTGTGGGGGTCGAACGGGGTGAAATGGGGTCGTGCATGGGTGTCCTTGGGTGGTGTAGGCCATGTAGAGCTGAGTGAGGGATTTTTTGGGTCAAAATATTGGCCCCTAATGTGTGAGGGCAGGAGCTCATAGTATGGTCGACGGACATCATAGGATTTTCTGCGAAGAGGTGGTGCTTCCTAGGCTAGGGCATGGTGGATTTTGGTTTTTGTATTAATATGGTTCCCATCAATGGGTGAGATACAAATAATGTGTGACATGTATATGGATGAGGCAGGCATCCCCATGCTTGTAACAATGTCAAAAGAATAATGTCATCTATGCTCTATAATACAAGAGCCGATCATGTACAACTGATGATATAATAATGGTTGCCTCAATTAGAGGATGAATATAATACTGATATGAATAACTACTATATTATACCCATGGAATTATCATGGAATGCTATATCTTCATGACTGATAGCCTATTGGATCTGGAATGGTACATAGTTGTATGGACTCAGTGATGGAAAGTAAGAGTCCTTGTGGTATAAGTATGCTACATCAATCATAAATCTATATAGAAGCACTACTGGGCATTCTAAACACTATCTCCAATGTAACCCAAAAATCAAAAGGGACATAAAAATATTTAGGTCCCTTGAATAGATTCATCACTGTGCTAGAGTCAGGTGACATCCTGGGTCCCCGACCAAATATTGCACGGACCAATACCCTGTATGAATCTCAACAGTGCGATGATGTAGTTGGAGTAGAGTACATGAGAAACAACCATCCCAAGAGGCACTAAGGACTCCTCTCAAGTGATCCAAGGAACTCATCAATGAGGTTAATGAAACCAAGATACAACAACCTTTGGGTCTATCCTTTGGAATATCTGTGTTGTCGTCGATAGAGGGAGACGTGCCCTTGGTCAAGGCAATGATGTTTCCTTGACCAAAAGCACGAGGGAGATAACCGAAAGGTGTGAGACAATCTAAGGATTGACCCACTGAATGGGAGGGGGGGAGGGAAAGAGTTGGAAATGGGTAGAGGGATTGTAGTAGAATCAAACTTCCTTTTTTTAGAGTATGACGGCAGGGCAGACTAGGCAGCAAATGAAATTGTCTTATGGGAATGGGGTCATAGCTGTAATACTGGGATTGTCACTGCAGATGGGAAATACTTGGGGGAGGTAGATACTTTTGGTATTGATGGGATCCAAGGAAGACACATCGCAAAGTACTATAAACAAAGGAAACCCAAAGTGGGAATGCTGCCAAACTATTATCTGTGGGGTGATGTCTAAAGACACCGTTTTGGTACGATCTCGTGGATTTTTGGCAAGACCAAGAAAGTAAATGCTTGATGGTGCTTTCAATTTTAGAGAGTCTGAATACATGAAGAAGTCTCCAATGGGGGCTCTTTTTCATTGGTAGTCTCTTGTGCCCAAAAAAGGATAAAACTATACATAGGAGAGCTCGCCCATCCTGTAGAGGATGAGAGACTTCTTTACCATTGGTAGTCCAATCAAGCCAGAAAAGGTTAAACCTATACTAACTAGACGATCATTCAAATAATTTTACAAGCATGAATGAAACCAAGTTTGCTCGGCATTCTTTTCTTGATAAGAAGGATGGTAAAGAGCTTAATGACAACCCATGGTGAGCTTTTTCGTAAAGTTCGGTGCCTCTGCCCGGGAAAGCATAAAAGTATGCAAAGGGGAACGGTCTTGGATTGAATGTGCCAAGGTGGTCCTTTTCATTTGATGGTCTACATAGTCCATAAAAGGAGATAAACGAGACGATGTAGATGCCCTTTCCTATACTTTAATGAGCGAGAAAGGAAGCAGCTGCGCTGAGCAATCTTTTCATTCTTTTAGGAGTCAAAAAAGAGCTTAAAAGAAACTCCATTATGGTCAACTGATCGAGGGGACACTGATGGTGCCCCCATGTCGGGACAATGGAAAGTGGTCCAAAGTTCATCCCTATAGTATCGATGGAGCAGGTGGCTCTTGAACATACACAAGATATATTGCGACAGAGGCATTTGAATTGGTGCAATAGAGGCACACAAAACGAGGTGGCTCTCGGACAAAGGTCAAGAGAGTTGTGTGTGAGTTGTGGTGGATGAACTTGACTACATGTGATGTGAGTGCAATTCTGGAGGTAGTTATGTGCCAAATTCATGCAAAAGAAATGATCCCTTCCGGGCGGAGGCCCAGAGACCCATCTAAGGTGTGGTGGATGGATTAGACAGTTATATGCTGAAGTAAAATGACGTGCCTTTCAGGTGGTGGCATGGGAACCCACATGATTGGCTGTAGGAAAGTGTAATTCCAGTACAGGTCTGGAGACACTTACATCACAATGATGTGGCTCATAAACTGAGGTAAATTCTTGGAAGTGGTCCCAAAAATTACTTGTTAAACATGAGACGATGGTCTCATTAGAAGATAGAAATTTGAGCCCAGTGGTGTGAGGGGTGTCTCGAATAGGATCAGGGTGACTCTGAAATAGTAGCTAATGGTGCTTCCCCTAAATGGGGGGTTTCTGATTTGTGGTAAAAATGTTGTAAGACAAAAAGGGACAAGACTATATTACAAGATGAACTACACATCACTTAAAGAGGTGACATTAGAGGGAAAGTGGTTTGGATTTCCAGGGGATCAGCAATCATTGCTTTGTGTGACACAATGAACCCTAGGAGATGGCCCGTTGGGACACATAAAACACACTTGAAAGGGTTCAAGTAGATCCTATACTTATGACACAGAAGGAAGGTTTTCCACAAGTCATCTATGTGTTGTGCTTGCTTCCGTGACCTTGTAATGAGGTTGTCAAGATAGACCAATATGACGTGGATGAGGTCACGGAAGCAGTGTGCCATGGCACACTGGAAGGTGGCTCCAACATTCTTTAGACCAAAGGGAATTACTTGATAGGTGAATGTGGCTCATGGGGTTGTGAATGCAGTCTTGTAAGGATCTTGTTTCCGGATCTGAATTTGGTTATATCCGGAAAATCTATCCATGAAGGAAAAAACCTCATGTCCGACACATGCATCTATAATATGATCGATGAAGGGTGTTGGGAGGTTGTCTTTGGGACACACCCAATTTAGATCGTGGAAGTCTATGCAAACATGGATGGTACCCTATTTTTTATTCACGGGAATAGGATTAGAAACCAAAGTGGTGTAGGCAATGTGGTAAATGAAGCCAACTGTGCACAGCTTCTCTATCTCGGCTTTGAACGCAGCCACTTTGGAAGGATGAATCGGCCGTTGATTTTGGTGTATGGGGGCCACATCGTTCCATATGTGAATGTGGTGTTCCATGATGGATGGATCCAACTCGGGCATTTTAGTGTAAGACCAGGCAAAGATGTCATGGAATCCTTGGAAGAGATCTTTGTAGGTAGCGACTTCTTCCAGGGAGCAGGATGCCCCTAGCATGATTTCTTCAACAACCTTGGGTTTGGTTGAGATGTTGATTTTGATGGTTGGAGATATGTTGGCCATGTTCCCTTCTTCGAAGGAATCTGGTGCCGGAATGGGGTTTTTGAACCAGTCAACTTTCCCATGAATGAAATCTTTGGTTTCCATGAAAAAATGGTCAGACTGTGACACAAGTTCTTCGGGGAGGAAGAACAAGCAATGGTGCATGTCATCCAATGGGTATTTTGGGGCGGTTAAGGCTTCAAGTATCTCCTCATCATTGCAAAAGCAACGAAGAGACAGTTCTAATGGATTGTCGTTGGAGGTGGAGACAAGCAGGTCGGTAGAACTGGACATCATGTAAATGGACATGGTGTCCAAAGAAGGAGGTGGGGGGTGAACTTCTTCGATCAGGTTGATATCAGATTCAAGAGAATGTTGATGGAGGTCGGCTAAAGACATTCATAACTTGGGAAAGTATTGAGAGTGGTGAGAATAGTTTCCATACAGTCTGCAAAGGGTGCAGGCATGGTTTTTTCTCAATTACTTGTTTCTCACTATTGCCACGCTTGGAAGTTCAACCATGTGGAGGTTTTCGGTGGTATCCATGGCATCCAAATGCATGTGGATCATTGGAATCTTAGGGAAGTTCTAAGTCAGATGGCCTTGTTCTTCACAGATGGCACGAGGTGGGATCTATTGAGGTTCTGTAGTAGCTTTCACATTCTTTCCCCTAGCCCTTTTTGGGTGGGGCAGTGCAGGTGTGGGTGCGGTGGTTGGTTTTTGCTGACCGGGTGGAGGATGAGACTCAACCACAATGGGTTGCATGGGGGTTAAGACTACCTGGGGAATTGGTGGTTGAGCTGGTGGATCAAGATACCACACAAGAATTCCTAATATAAAGTTGGGTAGGTTTAGGGTGGCCATTACTAGCTTGCTCATGACACCAGGTGGGGGAAAGAGGAAGGGAATTGTATGGACTGGAGAGGAGCCCAGATAACTCCTTGATGGTTGTATGTGGGGATGAGGTTGTGGTTGCAACTGCACATAATGCTGATATTGTGGATGATGTTGTAGCTATGGGAAGTGTTGTGGTTGCAGTTGGGGCTACAACTGCGATTGTTGTTTGGGTGTAGTGGTGCTAGATGAGAGCATGCACAAGTCTGCAGTCTCATTTGGTGTCAGTGGTGGTGACACAAAGGGGAAAGAAGCCATCATGGTGGTGTCAGCAAATAACCCTAGGCCCACATTCAACAATGGGGAGGCTGGTATGTTGTCAACGATGGTGTTGACCGTAGCGATAACATTGGAGTGTGTGGTCATCCCTTGCGGATCAATGGTGTTGATTTTAGGGATAATGTTGCCAGGTGTTGTTATCCCTTGCAGATTGTGATAAGTTAGTTGGTCAATCGTCATGATTTTCCCTTCGTGGGGGGACATCATGAGATGGAAGATAGTTGATGCAACAACTCTCATGGCATACATATAACTTCTTTCGAGGAGAAGGTTATAGTCTAATTGAGCATTGACAACCTCTATGTCAATCATAATTGTCTTCTTGACTAATGTGATGGGTACATGGGGAAGGATTCCTTGGGCTTAAGTGGGATGGCCATAATAAGGATGCAGAGTTGTAGAGGATGGTTGTAGAATTGGGGATCCAATTTTCTGCCATACTAGGGTAGAAATAATGCACGTGGATGCCCCATCATCCACTATGCCCAGGTGCATGACCAAATTCTGAATAGACACTAGGATTTGAAAGGAAATGGTTGATGGCATTCATGGTTCTCCATTCTCCGTGTCGAATGTGATAAACTTGGAGTTAGAGGAGTATACAGCCCCAAGGGCGGCTAGTAGGGATTTATGCTGCATTGGGCACGTTTGGAGTACCCCAAGCGCAGACATGGTGGTAGGTGTTTGGGCCAAATCATCCATGATGCTGTAGCTGACAGCAGCTCTACCCATGGCGTTATTGGCAATATGGCATATGGGGGGGCACAGGAAAGGGGGTAACTTAAGAGGTGCATTGACTATTTTAGATGTAGATGCCACTAATGTGTCAGCAGGTTCGGTGTTGGTTCTGTACTGATTCCATTTGCTTTGTAGATTGACCTCTTTAGTTTTCATAGCTAGCAGGTGGTGGACACCTATTTTTGTCATGGGAGGTGCCCCCAGAGTGTTGGGATTGGGTTGGGGAGGGGGTGCGGTTGCCACCAATCCTTGGACTGGTAATGGGTTTTGGAGCACCATAGGAGGAGGTCCTTGTGGTGCCGGGTTGGGTTGGGGTTGGTCCGTTGTGTTGGTGGCATGTTGAACCTTATTCCTAATGGCCTTCTTAGCATGACCCATGAAGGGACACTTGAATGTGTAGTGCTCATAGACCTCACAGATTGTGGATGGTTCATTTGTATGCAACGGGGAGTTGCGTCTCGGTGCATTTGGTCTTGGAGGATTTTTGACTAGCTAGTTTGCCACGACATTGTTGGAATGGTTTGGTTGTTAACCACCTCCTTGGGGTTGATTATTGCATTGGTTTCAGGGTCGGTTATTCCTAGCTTTCCCTTGTTGATTATTGGAGGCTAGCTGGTTGGGATGATTTTGTTGTGTTAACACCTGTCCCAATGGAGCAGATGGAGCAAGGGTGGGGGCTTGAACTACTTGCACTGGTGGTGGATAGTAGATTTGGGTGGGTGGTGGTGCCACAAATATGGGAATTTGTCCCATGTATTGCTATGTTGGCCAAGCCAAGGCCTAGGCCTGCTGCGGTGGTGTAGGTTGTGTGTAAGAAGTTATGGCTTCGGACTCGGACATCATTCTTGCATAGTCCGGAGTTTGGTTTTGGTAGGAAACACTAGCAGTATTTCTTGGTTGTGGTATTATTGTAGGTGGTGTCGGACGATACTATGATTGGTGGGAGATAGGGCCTATGATGCCATCTGTAGCATGGGATGCCCCTGGTGCATCCCGGTAGGAGGTTCCTGTGCGGGGAGTGTCTGGAATGATAGTGTAAAGGTATCCAGACTGTGCATAGATCATATCAAACTGCTGGGCTTCAGGATGGCCTCCTCTTTGGATTAGGGATGTTCAGATGCGACGTCCTTTGCTATAGGTGGGAGAAAGGTTTTAAGAAACCAATCTAGGAAGATCATGTCATCAAGTTGGATATTACACAAACTACAACGTCGCCGCCACTCATGGATGTGGTCAGTTATGTGGGTTACAGTATTTTGGTGGAAAGATAACAAGATATCTACCCCTTCATCATATTGGGGAGTTGGAAATATTGTAGGAACATGAAATCCAGGGAGTTGAAACCTGGGCACTTGGCTTGTGGTAGCTCAATGTACCACTTGGCTGCAACACCTCTGAGGGTGCGTTGGAATAGTCTTATCCTGATCGAATCATATATGATGTTGTTTGAAGAGCACCATAGATGAAACATCATGATGTGGTTTTGGGGGCACACCCCTGCCTTCCCTTCAAACTTGGGAATGTCTGAGGGAAGTTTTGCTGGCAAGGGAGGCCAAAAGGTTTGATGTCGGATTGGTTCATTTGTTAACCGAGCGAAATCATGCAAGTTGAGATGTGCCATGAAAGGAAGTTTTAACCCCAAGTTGATGTGATATGGGGAAGCCACGGTGGTGGGGTTTGCAGGTGCATAATGCACCTGCATAGTTAGGGGTACTTGTGGCACCATTATGGATGGGCTATTGCCCCCAAGTCTGGTGGGAGGGACAGTGTGGGTGGAAGGGCCACTGCCCCCATGTATGACAGGAGGGGTAGTGTAGGTGGAAGGGCCACTGCCCCCATGTGTTGCAGGTGGGACAGCTTAACTGATCAATATGGGTGGTGGCAACTAACTTATGACGGTTTACATAACTGCACTAGGGACACCTACAGGGTTGTTGGTGATAGTTTGTGGTGTGGACATGGGTCCACTGGAAATTTCTATGCCGGAAAATGGATCCAGGTTTGCACTATCCATGGGGCTTGATGGTGTAGTGTGCAGATCTGGTTCAATCTGAATCAGAGGCTATGTGGCCTTCTAATGGTGTGGGAGGTTGTAAAGAATGGTATCGACGATGTCGTTTTAATGACTTGCACTATGGTGGTTCTCCTCTTAGGCATGAGGAAGAGCGTGAGGAATCAATCGTGTCAAATTTGTATGTCAAACTGGTGGTAATGATTTTTGGACCCCAGTTTCAATGGCTTTCTATTGGGTGTAGGTGGTCACTTGGCCACAAAGACTGCCAGAAGATAGCTCTTGGCTTTTTCCTCATGGGAGTGCTACTCAATCGGTGGGGGTCGTTTCCTATTTCGCTTGAAAATTCCTCTCAACGGCCAGCTACTTTGGGGTTCCCATGGTACTCCTCACAATGAGTTTCTGGTCTGAGCCCAAGTACTTCCCATGGTTAAGGCAGTCAGGGACTTATGTCCTCAAAGACTGCAAATTTTTAAATTAGTGTAAATTGTAAATTTTACTGTCTCACTCAGCATCATGAACTGAGTTGGGTTGATTTATATGGTATGGTGTGTATGAATTTTGTTTTTCTATTATATCCAATGTCTACTTAAATGGTTTATGAATATTCCATAGAGTTCATAACATTGTGAATGAAAGAAGTAAATAGTAATCAGAATTTTTTTTAGACATGTACCATTTGTAATCCTGAATTGTGATAGCCTGACTAGGTGACTACCTTACACCTATATTTCTATTTAACTCGTAGAAGGTGTTGGGATCTCAACACAATGGGGCTAAGGCCATCTATAGATCCACAGGTCACCCTCTGGATGCAAGGTTGGTCAACAGGGAGGATGCTGAGCGTCGTGAGAATCCCTCCTTCTCTACCCCCTCTACCTTCCAAGTCATGCGTTTTTAGTGGCTTCAAAAAATATTAGGTGAAGTACCTATTACTATATGATCTTTTCCCTTTGTCTCATCCCAGAATACCCCAAAGGGTGATGAATAGGTAGAGGAGAAAGGGTTAGGCAAGATGTTGATTTTAAGTATGTTTTAATCAGACTATGTTCATTAATCCATTAAGTATTGATTTACACTTTGATTTAATTAAGATTTTTTCTGTAAATGAAATGGACATAAACAGAAATAGAAATAGAAATAAACACAGTTTGGATGGACAGAGGCGGCTGATCTGCACTGACAGTCCCAATAAAAGAAAACAGTGAAGCCCAAAAATGGGTCGCGCACCTATAAAGGTCTTGTTTTTGCGAAGTGGATTGTGATCAAACTGTGAGGAATTACCTCAAATGGTTAAAAACCAACTTCGAAAATGGGCCCTTTTACCCCTAATCGTGAGCATATTCACAAATGGATCAACTATTTGGGCAGAAAACAAGCCCAAACATAGGTGAATTTTCAGAAATTTGGTTCAACTGTTTTTGCACAGTTGAGTGATTTGCAAATCACAGCATGGCCAACAGTAACTGGTACTGTGGCCAAATGGGCTCATATTGGCCTTGAGGAGGCTCAGCAGTAACTAGAAATGCAAATAAACAAATATCTAAGCTAGATTTGACAGAAATTTAAACTAGGGAAAAAAATAGGATTAAAAACTGAAACTTGTAAAAACACTCCAGGGATCCTGTGGGATCGACCTGGTATGGTCGCCAGTTCTGTAGCAAGGATTTCTCCCTTGCTATAGGGCAGGAATGGCTAGCTTCCATCTATAATATGGAAGGATAGGTTCCTAGTGGTGAATGCAAAGAAAAATAAACAAACAGAACATAAATAGAACAGAAATCAAGAAGAACAAAGAAAGAACCCCTATGCAAACAAGGTTAGGGTTTAGCTTCAATACCCTGCAAGAACATGCTAAAAAACATACAAACAAATAATGGAAACCTACAAGAAAATATGGGTTAGATAAAACTAAATAAACAAGACAAAAACAAGCATTATACCTTCATTTGGTGGAATGGGCCACCATGCCTTAGCTCGAAGGAGCACCTCTCTCTCTAGGCAATGGGGGAGCTATGGCTCAATGGGAGGATGGATGAGAGGGAGTGTGGGTGGCTTGAGAGACAAATGGTCTCAAGGAATCCACTCGAGCAGCATAACAGTATGCAAGGGAGGATTGATTTGAGAGTGACCCCCACCCCTTTATTTATAGCTTTTTTGTGTTTTTTTAGGGTTTTAAGCCTCTGGTTGGGGCTTAAGCCCCTTTTTTGGGCTTTTAGCACCTTTTTCCCTATATTTAGCTCCTTTTGGGGTTTTAATCTCATTTGAGGGGTTTTAGCCCCTTTTTGGAGGCTTTAGCCCCTATGAGAGCTATTTTGGCTCTTTTTAGGGTATTTTAAGCCCTTTTGCCCATTCTTAAGCCTTTTTTAGGGTGTGGGGGTCCAACGGGGTGAAATGAGGGACGTGCATGGGTGTCCTTAGGTGGTGTAAGCCATGTAGAGCTAAGTGAGGGATTTTTTGGGTTAACAGGTGTCATGTCCTGTCACCTTCAAAAAGAACACTGCATACTCTATCCATTAGTTGGGCTACTAGTATGAATTCTGGAGTTGTACTCATTGTTCTGATTTTTCTCCATCATCTACTTATGCTTCCAGTCCCTATGGAGCCTCTGTCGATGCCTCCTATGTCACTGAGTTGTCCTAGTTTTCATGTTGATTCTATGCTTCCTATCAGTCTCCATCTACCTTATTCTATTGTTTGAAGGAAGTCTTATCCCTAGTCCACCATTACTCAATTATCTTGTCTTTACATGTTGGCCATTCCCGATACAATTACTAGTTTTTGCACATATTGTTCATCTAATTTCTTCCAAATTATCTAGTGTTTCTGAGTACCTCATGTTGGTTTATGGGGGATGCCTTAATTCTCTCCTTCCAGCAGATTCCATTCCATCAAAGTCAAATCATTTATTTTGGAATAGGATTATAGAGTCCATTGAGTTTCTTGATACTTGCAGTCATCATTGGCAGGTTCTCTTTCCATCGAAAGTTTTGGGAATACATCAATTTCCCATGATTGATGGATTCTTTCAATTATTCAACCTCAACACATCTATTCGCACTTGTTTTATTGAACTTTTTACCTTGATTCCCATTATCATTATCGGAGGGATATCTCGTCTTTATTAATGGTATACATCAATCATCGGTAATTAGATGATGATCCATCATGTTCGACCTTGACACCTTTTTCGTGTGATGGGACATGTACTAGTAGCGGTTTGTGTAGAAGACCTACGATCTTGGTGGAGTTTCATATATTCTACCTCCTTTATCATTCAATTATTCCTAAGATGTCATCTCTCATGTCCAGATTCCAGTGTTCCATTATATATCTTCATTCAACATGGAGATATTATTTCACTATATATTGTACGTGGCGATGACCACATGTGACATATGTGTATTATGCCTAATCATGGCCATTGTACTATTATGTTTTTGGTACTTATACACTTGATATTTGCAGTCGCATGTTGAGATGTGTCATTGTATTGTACTAATGAGTGGTTGGGTTTTCCACCTGATTCTTCATTAGTCCACTTCTGGGATTGGTATAATGTCTTCCAGCCATCATGTTACCCCTTTAACCTCACACTTTAGGGGGCATATGTTAGATATGATTTTACCACACTTGGTAGATCACATTTTTATGGCCTTCCCTATCCCTATGTAGACTCTTTAGACCCCCCTTTCTAAAAATATACTTTGATGTTCCAATAAAACCCTTGAAAAATAACTAATTATTGTTATATGCGGGTCACAAGCTTACATCCCAGGTGTACATGAAACTTGTCCTACTATGACCCACGTACATCTAGAAATGTGCCCGAAAGAAAATATTTTGGAGTTTTCCTCAATGAGTCAGGAATAAATTGACCTTTGGCCTTCCATATCCCTGGAAATGATCTGAATTGACCCTTAATTTCCTATTGAAGCGATATATATTGATCCTCTTGGATGCATTAAATGTAGAGAACTTATGAGAGCAAGGAAACTATAATGGATTTGTGCCCCATTCATACATGCTTGAGTCCGCATCCCTTTGTCCTATTGAGCATCCATTGATGGTATTCCCAAGATTTCCATTGTCTTGTGATATTTCCAGTGGCTTGACATTGATATGAAGGATTGAAGTGGTGGAGACCTAGGTGGAGGACTCGGTTTCTTTGTTTTGGTGAGGTTTCGACAGTGTTTGTCACTTGTATCTCTATTTTATGAATAGAAATATACCTTTCTAGTCCATTGTATGTGTGTAACTATGAATTTTATTTATCCATGGATGTAGTTACTTCGATTTATACATACTTGTTTTGTATATGCTAGAGTATGCCTAACACTTAACATATATCATGCTTGTCTGCTTCGTTGTTGTTGAGAATGGAATGTTGGTTCAATCACGGTTAAAAGCTCAACGGGTATATACTACAACCTTCTGGAATAAGGTAGACCTTCTATCCCTTATTGTTAGCTTTGATTATCTCTATTGCATATGGAAATGGGTTTATTTCTGGTGTCATACAGTGTGTTGTGGTCTACCCCAATCCATAGGAATTCTTCTCCGTAACAGCTAACAAGGGTGCTTAAACTTGTCATAGTCGGCTGGTGACTTCTTGTTGGATGTTCGACTTGTTGGCTTGCTCATGAAATGTGATTTTCATTTTTTTTAGCTTCAATCTTGCTGGCGTAATGAAATGCATCCACAAGTGTACTGACAGTCAGAGACTCCATCTCTTGATGAATGTATGAGAATAATCCGCTGGCATACTTTAGGACACACAATTTTTCTTCTTCTTGGATCTTAAGTCTAGCGATGAGTCAATAGAACTCATTGCTGTAACTTTGTATGGACTGGTATATCCATTTTCTTTAGTTTCTACCACTTCTTATACTATTTTTCAAGATATTTGTGTGGGTAGAACTCCTTTCAAACGTATTCGTAAATTTTTACACATGTGTCTATGGGGTTGCCTTATTTTTTCGTCTTTGTCAATAAATTTTCCCACTAGCGGCGTACATAGGTTGACATCTTCAAGGATGCAATGGATATCTTTTCCACTTCAGAGAGTTGATTCATGAAGTAATAAGATTCCAATTATTATACCCAATTATCAATGCATTCCACGTCAATATTTCCTTCAAGGTTCAGTATGTCTAGATTCATTTTCACTTTCAAGGGCTTGATTGTATTGGAGTGAGGTCATGTCGAGGATTCTCCAGATTTTGAAGCAAATAAGAAGAGAATGTCACTGAACTGGGTGAACAGTTTGGTCCACTAGTGATCTAGTGCTTTTTCTATGAGTTCCTCTATCTCGTCATTTGCATATCTATTGTCTAATTCTTCGACCATCTTTTTAGAATTCGAAGGAAATGTCTTCTTGTGTTGCCGAGTTTGTGAGAATTTTTTAACATGCATAATTTAACTAAATTCGATGGAAGTGCTAATGTAACTTAAGCTCTGAAAAAGATAAAGCTATGATACCAATGATCCAAGTTGTTCCCAGGTGGACACTGGGGACAACAATTGACTAAATGAGTCCAGTACTATTATGGCGGAAGCATAGAAAAAGAAAAAGTAAAGCGGGAAATTCACTATATCAACATAAAGTATGTGTATAGAAAAAATGCAAGAATTCGAACAAATTTCTATATTACTTCTTCTCCATGAAGGTTGGTTGATTGTTACAATAATGTACATGTTTATATAGAATAATGAGACATGTGGGTAACTACCCATTACGTTCAATTGCAAAAGAAGTTATAATGGTTTGGAAGTTCAACCATCGCATACGACTAGAAGACAAAAACATTCTGTCGATGTTTGTCAGTCATCGGTTCCTACAAGGCATGTCAATATGTTGTATGTCGAGCATGAAACATGTCAAGGTTTTAAAGGTTTGTTGTGTCGAGTTTCGAACTTGTCGAATCCGTCGAAGTAGTCAAAGTGTTATACTTTGTCGAAGTTCAACAACATGCCAACTGCTGGTTGGATCAATATGAAGGACATAATTCCTACGGTTGGGTGGAAAATCATTATTACATAACTAGTTTCTTGGATTTTCATTGGATAAAGATAAGTATTCTTTTCTACTTCAATGTGCAATGTCTTTATTCGATGCCTGTATTTATTATGCTGATAATTTCATGCTAGATGTGTGTAGAAATATTTTATTTACAATGTATATATTATTACATTTTTGCACACATATTATGACAATTGTAATTACGGTTATGGGGAAATTTAGAGGCCTTGAATTTATGCAATGCCCCCTATTTAGTTAAATTGATGGAAGGGGACGTTACAAGAGATGACACATGTAGGGATTTCATAGGGTTCCTTTTGACTAAATCCACAATTGGATTTTCGTATGCATTCTTAGCTTCAACAACCAACACACACCCCACTGGCATTTTTCACCATCTCACCTGCATCACATACCATCATACAATTCACTTGATATTCATAAAAAATTATGAGTAAAATTTATAGTTCAAGTAATTTACATCCCATATCATCCTCATGAGATATTTATCATAATGGTTTATTATGAAACTATGTTTCACACTAAACCCAAAGTTCTTTAGCACGCAATTATTTCATGGTGTTTCTCTCTCACAGGACATAGCGCATGACGAGTTCCTACAATGAGTCCTCTTGACACGATTCACAATGGCCAAACCATCAATTGTATTCAACAAATAATAATTAAATTCAATTACAAATGTACACTTCTATTTTCTATAGGAACTAAACTATTCAATCACGAGCTTCTTGCTCATATTGCTTGGCTCTATTGAGTGGAAGCTTGTGTCCATTCAACGTATGAAAAAATTCACTTCTTGGGAAATACACTTACAATGAGTCCTCTCTTCCATGATTCATATCATCCAATTAATTAATACTAATTATTAATAAAACAATCAGATCTGAATTTATAATTGCATACCCTACATGAAGCAATTTTCACAATCATTAGTTTATAAACTTGGCCTTGCCCATGGTAGATTATAGACTTCATTACAGGCTTACACATGTTTCTAGACTAGTCAACACTACCTACAATCTACTTTTCAATTAGACAATTAACTATAATAAAGCATGCACATCATTTGTTCCATTGCATCATGTATATAATCACTGAAATCATATCAGAATTTATAACACACAATAAATGATAAACTGTTAGTTTCTACCATCTCAAAGCAATGAAGCACAATTACTTTATATGCATTATTAAAAATGCATTTTACACATGGAACAATCACAATATATATGCAATTAAACCAACTTTTCATATTCCTTGGTTATAAAATCATGCTCCTTTCACTTCTTAACAGTCCAACAGAAGCACAAGAAGATATTTCCCAATTTAATTCAAGGCACATAATTTTCTAAGATTCATGCACCTAATGCAAACCAATATCGCTATAGATATTTTTATGGCGATATAATCATATTTGTTTTATGCAACTTTGTCGTCAAAACAAAGGATCCGGTAGCCTCTAAACACTGCTTTCTTTTCACGAGATGAATTTTCTTGCACTCATAGCAGCTCATGAAACAATCTTAGAATTGCCATTAATTCTATCGTCTCAATTATTCATTATTTGCAATAAATTTATATTTCACAACCATGCATTCACAAAATGCATCTTAACACATGCTCTCACACATAGGCATGCATAAACATGGATTTACATATAAGATTCAATGCGCATTCACTCCATGCATCCCTTCATGAACCCATGAACACCATAAGGTTAAATCATGTATTTCGCCATGAAGTGTTGGAGAGCTCATTAATGCATCGCACAATACTTAACTATTTTTTCCAATCACTTGGATAACCACCTAGGTGCCTTCCTTCTCCACCTCAACACAATATCAGGAATGTGTCCACTTCTTGTTAGTTGGGAAGAGGTTTCATCCCAGGTTCACACCAATAGAGATTTCATAGGTTATTGGGACAACATTATAACATTACCATATCCAACCACAGTATGGATTATCCATGACTATCTCATATGGAATGCATTACCATAACATGACCATTAGTGCTCAGTTGATTTGGTTTTTAAACTCATAATGTACACATACACACTACATGACATCAGTTCATATGGATGCATTCAAACCTTAAACAGTTCAAGGACAAAGGGCTCATTACCCTTATTGCCCCATACCTCACAATACCTAGTGAGATAACATTCACATACATGCATCCAAGATTACATGCAAATCAAATTATGATGATTAAAATATAGCTGAAGGGATTCTTACCAAATCATTATTCAACACTTATGCAATCCGTAAACAACTATTACCTGCGTGGTTGTTACCAACATTTATATTGTTATCTAATTAATTGGATCCTTATTAAGTATTACATAGTCCTTGCGTCAACCCCTTTCCCATAAGTTTAATACTCCAACTCCTCTTACCAATATACAACATCACATCCAGTCATAAATATTATTTTATGCATCATGCATTATTTCCCAACATTTCCACTAATGCGCACTCATTTATTTTATTCCACCATTGCATTCCTATGATATGATATTTTGTATACAAACTTGAAAACATAAATATGACAGCAACAGAAGAGTGACAAGGCGCTATCCCTTCCAATTCATCATTGTGGCATGCCATTCCTCTTCCAGACTATGGTTGATCTTGTTCATGGATTCCCTACCAAGAGCACAAGTGATTAGCTATGATTTTTAACTAAGAATAAATCCAATACAATGCTCATTTATTTTATTTATACTTCCTTCTAAACATAGCATCCTTATGCTATAAACAAGAATAATTTCAAGGTGAGCTATTTCATGTTTTTATCAATGCTTCCTCATGTAGCTTTCCTTAACCACTACGAAAACTCCCATTTACTCTTCGAACACTACTATGCTTCCCCAATTACCTTGAGAAATCCTAGACAAGTCCCACTCATGACTTCTTTACCACACATAACCTCTCTCTCTGATCGCTTTCTCACATGGAAATAACGGCTGCCCATTAACAAGAACCAAGATTTCTTTGAAAACATCTCTGATTTCTTTCTACATGTGTGCATTATGGACCAATTATCCCAAGTGTTGCAACCTTCTCTATGATACCACTATGTAACGTCCTCGATCACCTTTGATGTCTTTTGAGTTGATGAGAGACTTATTGAATGGCCAAACCATATTTTTTATTGCCTTTGTGACCATCTAATATGATTCATTCTCCCTATTGATCACCATAACAACGTTCCATGTGATTGGGATCCAAAATTTTTCCCAATCATTCTAAATTCGGCTTCTTAATTCCATAATTGCATACACAGGGTGTATTAATTCCTTAATTTTTTTTAATCAAATCCTTAATTATCCTTAATTAGCCTTTTAATCATCCCAACGTTCATAATCTGCCTTAGTAATCCAATCTGTCGCTTCTAACATTATACCCGTTAATTGGCTAATAAACACCTTAATTACAATAAATTAGACTCCTTAATAACCATTAGAAGTGTTCCCAACATTTTCATTGTCGATCTGATCGCGACATGTCGATCCTGAATTTTTACTTCCGACTTCAATCATTCTAACATCCGTATGGTTGGGAGTTAGAAGTCGGCACTCAAAATTGGTTCTATCACATTTCTATTCCAAATTCTACATTCTGACTTTGGCATTCTGCATTTTGTACAGTCGGGATTCAGAAGTTGGAACCAAAATCCAAGATCTAACAAATTAACTTTCGATTTATGCATTCCCACTTCCACGTTCTCCATTCTATACAACCAACAGTCGGAGGCCAGGATTGCAACCCAACTTCTAAGAATTTTACTTTCGATTTTTACAGTTCGACTTCTGTATTTTTCATTCGGTATAGCCTGGAGTTGGAAGTTGGCATACACCACCGAAAACACAACAATCGCTCCCAACTTAAGAGTCAAAATTCTACGCGACAAATCAATTTGTAACATTTTACCTTCTGAAGTAGCCACATCGCCTCCTTGACATTGTGAGTTAGAAGTTGGAACCCACTTCTCTACCTGGTGATCAATAACTCCGATTAAACCTGACACATCAAACGATAGCTGAGGTTTATTCGATCTTTATCGGCTAACACTTAGTCAAAGTTTCTACTTTCTTTCACAACTTTTTCACTGCGATCTCGACCAGGGAAGCTCCGCGGGTCTCTTATTATTTATAGGGTGTAAACTTAATCCATTCAAGTATGGGCCACGAAGTTACCATCATCATAATTCATGTTCAAATGATTATCACCAACCCTGTCAAAACATGATTAGGGAATAAATATAATCTTTCGATATATAGCATGGCTACGTAAAACATAAGAGAATTACAAATTCCCTCAACCATACACAACAAACACTTTAACACTTTATTTATAAAACTTATGCAACATAAGAACAATTGAACACATGTACTCATTCAATATGTTCCAATTAATTTTCATAGAGACTTTCAATCCAAACCACACAGACCCAAACCCTGAAAGTATTTAAGAATTACGCAAGTGCATTTAAACATACACCATTGAGTGTATAAAAAAATTACACAACTCTTTGTGCATACACCAACCTATTCATCATAAAGAATAACAAAAAAAATTCAATATGCTTTATTTTCCCTAGTACACATTCAAAGAGCTTTTAGACTTGTGTAATATTATTAGGAATACACACTCAAGAAAGTAACTAAGTTACAACACAATTACATGCATAATCTAATGAATTCATCACAGACATAAACCTAGTAACCCATACATATATTTCTATAACTCATCTCGAGTAAGGAATATCCATATAATTCCACCATGAATATGTTAGCCTCATTCAATAATCCTCCCTTGTCCACCTTAGTCATTTTAGCAGTTTCCTATTTTAGGATATTGTTGTAGACCCCCTAGTGCTCACTAGCCACTTTGTTAACCCTTATGCATTAGTTTAGGAGTCGAAATATCAATCCCTATAATTTAGGAGCCCACTTTGAGTTTTAACCCACCTTCAGTTCGCTTTGAGTTATCTAATGCACCTCATTTTCATGATTTTAGGATAAAGGTACCCTTACACACCTACCAAGGCTCAATTAACTGATTATTAATTGATTTAGTTGTCTAGAGTGCACTAGAGATGTGTACATTTTTTATTATTCCTATGATATTCATGTCTATATCCAGGGATTCAAATCACTCCTAGAGGATTTGAATTTGCTCCGTTGTACTATGTATTGTTCATACACAAATTAATGATTATCATATTTAATTATTGCTACAAATTAGTGTTTTCTTACATCTTTAATTTCATAGTGAATTTTTACCAATTTTAACACTATATTTCATATTTCTTCGTAATTCTTTAGGTATTATTCATCGTGATGGTCTCTTCTAATTGATAATTTTACATGGTATCACATCTCTACAAAGCTAGTTTATCTTCAATTTTAGAGTTTTATGCAGGGTTTAAGAATATTTCAGTAAATATTATGTTGCTTCTACAAATGCAAAATGGAGAACTCAACCCATTTGACACCAATAATTCTCACTCCCTTCAATTAACTCGATTGGAGGAAATATATGCATATATTATTGTGCAAAAATAGTCTGTACATCGTCACAATGGGAAAGGAGGTCGAACCCTAGGTTGTTCTTGATAAATCAAAGTACCTGAACAAGCTTGATGAAGCTTTTGGTTTTATGTGTATTCCTATATATAGAGAATTACTCTTCCATCTTGATGGTTTGATAACCCCAAGGGAGGTCTAGCTAAACATCCAATCTCTGTTTCAAAAGCAATATGAACTAAGATTCCAGATTTTGGAGAATCAAATAATTGCTCTTCAACCTAGCAATTTCGAAACCATCCCCAGTTCTTCACCAAATTCAAGTATTTGGAAATGCAATGCAAACAATGTGAAATTGACAAGAAGGATGAGCATCTTCTGCTATCCATTATAAGTAAGCTTGGCCCCAACTTTTTAGTTTTTGTGTCCACCTTCCACTCTGGGAGATTGACAACCCCAAATTGGAAAATTCCTTCACTTGATGCATTCACTAAATACTTGATCCAAGAACAATATAAAGTGATCCAAATAGGATCCCTGAAAGACTCTAAGAATCAGGATATTTTGGCTAGGGAGTCAAATAATACAAATAAAAAAGGGAAGCAAAAGGGAAAAGACAAGGAAAATCTTGAATCCGAACCAAAGGGGAAGCTTAATCCATCATATGGAGCCTTAAGTTCAAAGAAGGATAAGCATAAGAGGTTTGGAAATACCACGTGTACCTATTGAAAGAAAGGAAACCATCTAGAAAGTAGTTGTATGAAGAAAAATATAGATCAAATGGCCATACTTCTTGAGCAGAACCCATTTTCCTCCTAGAGGGTGCAAGAAATGTTAGCACTAAGAAGTGTTCACCTAGCTCTCCATGGTCTAAAAAATACACATACATCATATTCCCACCATATTTCCCTTACTTTTGACCTTCACAATTTTATTTCCACAAAAAATGGTCTAAAACACTATTATTCCTTCCCATAATTGAAGGGATAGTGAGCATTCATTATGGTTTATCCCCACTTTCTCCCAAAAAGGGTCAAAAACCCTAAAAAATGAGAAAGGGTCAAAATACCATAGATAAAACCATGGGAAATAAAATACCATGGGTCATCACCATGGGTTAAAAAACCCTAAGACCATACTATAAATACATTGTGAAGGGCTCTCCCAAAACACCTTTCATTCAGTTGTGGTTACGCTATGCCAATTTTCTCTCAAACATACAACATAATTTCCTTCCATTATTCCCTTTGCCACGCCATTTTCCACATTGTACATTGATATCTCTCCATACCCACTTTGGATCCATCCCCCGCTTGACAACTGTCTATGGAGAAGACTAGAGAACTGACCCGTGGAGTTGTAGAACCACTTCCGAGGATGGCTAGAGTGGCCCATCTTGTAAGAAAAAAGCTATTTTGTTTTTATTTTATGCAGTAGTGTGAGAAATTCAAGCCACTGGAGAATATAGGAGTGTTAGGGAAGCTCACAAATCAAATTTGGTGCAAAAAGCAGCAAAAACCATGAATTGAGAAGTAATTTACACACACAAATGTGAATAGAACCAGGATTGGTTTTAACTGTATAACATTAAAACATGTGATTATCAGGTTTATAATACGTTTGGAAAGTTTTGTGAGGCTTTGGAATCCCAATGTTAGTGTACAAGTCAAACTTGACAAATTGGCATCAATCCCCCTTAGGTGGGCCAATCATGCCCCAAATCAGCCCAAACAGCCACGAATTGCTGTCTAGATGTGGATGAGATGATGTGGGTCAATGATTACACCTTAGAATGTGTGGGTGTGGAAATATGGGTGGTTTAGAGTCTTAAAGTGGCATTAAATGCACCAAATCAAGCCAAAAATGGACAAAATTCAGCTCTAGCGCTCATAGTCAACCAAGATGTCAAAATTAAATGAATGGGAGCACACCAAAAATTATGAGAGAATTTTTTTTTTTGGTTTCCTGATCTGTAGTGCTCATGTGGGTGTGAAAGCCCCAATTTGACTTGACATTTGTCAAACTAACCACCCCTAGTCCACCACATAGTGCATTAATGCAAAAATTACAATAAACTTGACTAAGTAGTGTAACTAAGGTATTAGTGAGTTGGAATAATATTCTAACAAGTAGTTAGCTTATATATGAAAAATCCCTAAATATATTTGCTATCATTGTTTCTCTTGTTGTTTAGTTTTTCATTATTCCATTGAAATATTCCTTATGCTCTGGACGAGCTAAGGTTGGTGCATCTACACGTAATAGGGGAGAAATATTGATTACAGTTTTGGCAACTCCACTTAGGGGATCCATACATATCTTTTTTTTTGCAGGTTTCGATTGGTTTGTTCCTGTCTTCTTCCCTCAACCGTCACAGATCGGCCCCCCTCACGGCTAATTGAAACCATTACTGCATCAGTTCCTTCCCCCCCAGCCCTAGTCGGTTTTGTTTTTTCAAAAAAAAATTTGTTCGGCCCAAGTCGCATCTATTTGGATAAAATTCGTGGCCCAATCATGCATTTCTTCCCGATAAGCATAACCTAGCTTGTGCCTTTACCTTGATAAGAGAGACTTGGCTTAAAAACCCAGATCGCTCCTGTCTCGACTTTCGAAGTGACCTCACTCACTACTATGACTTGGTTTTGAGTGACTCCATCATGGTTAACAATCTGTTTTGTGTGACCTAATTCCATCAAATGTTTTTTTCTTGGATCGCGACTGTTCCTCTGTTCCGTGCGACACGGATCGGGCTTGTTCTGCTAACAAGTACGACTTGCATTTTTCAGTCTATTTTTTGCTTCAAATTCCCATTTCAGACCCCTTGTCTATCTGAAAACCTGTTTCGACTGATTTTCTATCCAGATCTGATCATTTTGCATCCCCTTGGTATGTTTTGAGATCCCACTTGCTTGGTTTATGAGACATTTTATTTCAGCTTCGTGGTTGAGATCCCATGCATGTCTCCTATGTTTGATTAGTTCCTTTTACTACTCATTTGTTTCAAGTATATTTTATTTCTAGAAGAGAAAATTATTTTGCTACATATTTATTGTTCTATACTGCATTATATTTGCATCTCAACGATGATATTGGAACATCTTCGACTTGGATTGTTGGGTTTGGAATACACATTAGTTACACACATTTCACACCATATAAGTGAAAGGATTGGTTCATGACCTTGAGCAAGCCTTAAAATTGACTTAATATGACCAACATTGTAACCTTGCTTGAGGACAAAAGAATATTGTAGCTAAGTTAATACTTTGGGGATAGGAATCCAAACAAAACCCCTCTGTCACTTACATTTTGAGACATAGTTGTTGTCCATTAGGGCTACAAAATCCTCTTTTATTTGTTGACCCAGTCACAACCAATTTGTCGGGAGGACCTTTTCTCAGCAAGAGCAAGCCGCAACGAAGGGGTTCCGGAAGCCAGGGTGGAATATTGCACTCCATCTTGTACCGAAGGCTAAATCTTCATAGCACTCCTTGTGCATGCCAGCTTATGCTGGGTGTCAAGGGAAAAAGGGTTGAAGAATCAATAAACCAAATGGACGTATCATGAATGAGGTATCCTAGTTTCCATTCTTCTAGGACTCTTTTACCTAGAGGTCCTTCTCGGTAGTGGCATTCTCTTAGCCTATATTTTTCATCCATTTCATATTGTTTAACTGCGATTTCATCAGCCTGCAAAGGATGCAATTTGTGAGGGGATTCTAGCTTGTATTTAGGATCTTACTTGCACTCATACACCATATATTAGTGAGTCATTTTTTGATAGTTAGTGTTGCTTGTTAGATTTCTAGCCACTTTGTTGTAGACTCTCCTTACTGTGACCCACTATCACAATTTGGTTTTAGATATTGTCGTTGGCCTGTGAGCTTCCATTTCATATGCTCTCCTTCTACACACTCGGTTGTAGTTGAGTTTTCGAGCCTGGAATTGATACTCTTGATTTTTCATTCATTACACAACAATCCATATAGTCATCATATCTCCACCATGCTACTCACATAGGATTAGGGGGCACAACCCCCAGTTCAATTCTTTGAAACGACACCTTCGGAGCCATCTTTGATGCCACGCACCACCTTTGGAGCCACACATGGACTCTAAATATGATTCAGACTCCTATCAGTTCAAATCCACCTTTTTCATTGCTCCATATAGGCCCATGGTTGGTGCACATCCTGACCCATTTCAAGGGAAGATTGTTAGTAGTGGTCTCACATCAATTCCACCTATCATCACAGGTATCCCTTCCACTGGGCCTATAGGCCCTGGTCCTAGTGGGCCCCTTATTACTACACACACTACTACTAGTTCACTACCCAATAGTTGTGGTTCTATTCCATCCATTGTTGTCACTACCATTCCACCTTTTATACCTTGGGGCAGTGGCCCTTCCACATCGGTTTTGACTATTCCTGCCATACCAATGACTTTTCCTATTGTCGAAATTCAACCTCATCCACCCCCAGTTATGCATGGGAACTACGTTCCTATAGCTTTCGCCATCCTTGTTGGTCCTTCCCGAGCCATCCTTGGCTCTATATTACCTTTTATGGCAATGTCAACCTGCCATATTTGGAGTGGTTAACCAATGACTCCATTCATCACCACCCATAATGGCCTCCTATGCCTATGAAGATTCCCTCATAGATCCCTAAGTTTGATGGAAAGGCGAGAGAGGACCCTCAAAATCACATCATGACATTCCACATGCAGTGTTCATTTAACAACATTGTGGATGATTCTGTTCAATTGAGGTTGTTCCAACACACACTCATCGGTGCTGCAGCCAAGTGGTATATCGAATTGCCTCATGCTACTTACCCTGACTTCTCCTCACTCGCTTTGATGTTCCTTCAGTATTTCCAGTTACCCATCTGTTATGACGAGAGAGTGGATATCCTACTATCCTGTCACCATAACAAATCTACCCATATCACAAATCATATCCATGAATGGTTTCATCACTGTAGCTTGTGTAATATTCAGTTAGAATATAGGATCTTCCTTGATTCATTCCTCAAAATTTTACTCCCCCCATAGCCAAGGACATCGCATCTGAGCGACCACAAATTGAAGAAGAAGCTATCCTTAATGCTCAATAGTTCGATCTAGTATATGCCAAATTGGGTTATTTGTATACCATCATACCTGATGCTCCCTGGGCCGGTACCTCACACTGAGATACCCCAGGGGCATATCATGCTACTGATGGAGTTATTGACTCTATTACCCAACACCGTCAATTTTTCTTGGCCTCTCTAATTCCACCCCATCCTAGTAACACCCATAATGCTTCCCAACCAAGTTATGCCCCCGATTACACACATGTGACAACTCAATCCAGAGCTACTTCCTCCTAAGCGCCTTATGGTTATGCCCCTGATTATTCACGTGTAATGGATTAGTGTGGATCCAACCCTTCCTATGCGTCTTCCACACTAGCTCCTCACATTCATTGACCAACTTGTTCGATACACTCGTGTTCTAGACAAATGGTCAGCTTTGCAGCCCCACCAACTCCTCTGGTCTATAATGCACCACTTGTGCAACCCACTTCATCTCTGAGATCGACTCCTCTTATTTCTACAGGACAGTTCTACACACAGCAGAACCTACCTAACCAACCCACCCATAATAAGTAACAAGGGTAGGAAAATAACATGAGAGGTAGGAATCGAGGCAACAACCAACCCAAAGGAGGAAACTAGGAGGCCAACCCTCCAAACAAAAACAATGCCAAACCTCCTACACATAATCCATCGTGTCTCGCTCAACCTTGGAATAACCCATAGTTACAAACTAACCATACATGTGTCATCTGTAACACTTATGACCACTACACTCATGATTTCCCTCATTTGAATCGTGTTCAAAAACTACTCCAAAATGATACTCAATGTGATCCCAATGCATCTGCTCCACCAGGCCCTCCACCTATGATTCTCCAAAAACCCCTACCACACCAAGGAATTGTTGCAACCTAGCCCTTGGCCCCACGAGATCCAGTAACCACTGCTGCGAACCAACCTACTGAGAATGGTGTCCATCACCTTATGACTTTACTATCTAAAGTCAACCTATGGACTTGAAAAAACAAGTATGGCCCCATCAAAGAAACCACTGACCCATCAACGAAATCTACCTCTACCACTCCTGATATGTCTCTGAACTTATTGAGACCCCGTACATATGGTACTTCTAGAATCCCACGGTTCCCTATGTGATGTGTTGCAAACAATGCCACTTCTAGAGCTTCCCTCAACCACAATATAGTTGATGACTTGGCCCAGTATCATACAATCATGTTTTCTTTGGAAGTGCTTAAAAATTGTCCCTCACAGCATAAAGTGTTGTTTTCCATGCTAGGTGTCATAGATCCCTCTGATTCTAGGTTGATCACTTTTGACTTGGATCAAGGGGAACCCAAGATGCCATCATCCATTGTATTCCAAGTTCTAGTGACAATCTGAAATTTGGTGATCCATCGATGCATTATTGATGAGAACACATCCACTTGCATTATGCAAAACTTCATTTCGAAAAAACTTGGTTCCCCCACCGTTCAACCTTCCACCATCACTCTTTGCGCCTAGGATGGCCGCTCTGTTCATCCCCAGGGAATTCTCACGAATGTCCCTGTTGATTTATCCGGCAAAACAATGTTGATTGAAATTGATGTTTTTAACTCTCAACTTGATTACAACCTCCTCCTAGGACGTAGTTACATGTATTCAATGTGATTCATTGCCTCTACTATCTTTTTACTCTTGATTTTCCCTCATGATGGGAATATTGTTGGGTGTTATCTTGACTAGATTAATACCAAGATGTTTGGATGTGTTCTACTATCTTAAATACACGTAATATTTAATTATCGACTGGGGTTGTTAGTATTAGAGTTGCTGCAAAATATATGCAAAGGTAGAGGGGTTACTAGGGCGTTGTAGAAATACTTAAATAAACAAAATATTGAAAAATCTAGAAAATGAAAAACCGAGTCAAACTCCTAAATTAGTAATATGGTTGAACTAAAACAAAACATTAGACTAGGATAATATTAGACTATGTTATTTTAGCTAACAAATGAGAATACGACAAAACCTATTAAATAACTTCAAGGGTTAGCTATTCACAGAAAGTACATATTTGAAAATACAATCACAACAACTAGATATTTTATAAACAAATATTTTCTGGTTGAAAACTATATTATCAACAACTACTTGAAAAGTTGGGGTTCAAGGAAGACTTAACTAATAAGTGAATGGAAAACTAAATAAAAAAAATCAAGTAGAAAACTTAATAAAGATAATTTTAAGTTCTTTTCTACAAGTCTTTTCAATAGTCACAAACTGAAAGAAATAGGTCTTATCTCTATGATAAATTTACAAGATACTAGTATACTATCAATTAACACACCTAACCCTATGAATCCATATACAAAGAAATAAATCAAACATAATTTCAAAACATTACAACAGTATTAAAGAAGAAAATAGGAAATTAAAAGGAACAAAATCACAACGCATAATTCAAAGCATGAGTTGGAAAGAGAAAACAAAAGATAAAACTTAGTAAATACTTTAAAACAATCTAATCTACGGTTCAAATAAAAACATAATTATTATCTAATGACTTACAATCAAAGCATAATAAAAAAACAAAGAAACAGAACTGAAAATAGGTTTAAAAATAAACTAAGAACACTAAATATTGGATGGAAGGCTAGAAAACAATTTGAAAGGAAGGTCCGAATGACAGTCCAGACACGCGGTCCAAATGAGAAGCTGTATATAGAAAATAATAAAAACAGACCTAAACGATTTAATCATCAGCTGATTTTGTGCATATGAAAAAAAGATGCATAAAGACAAAATTTAAAACCTAATTAATCATCGTATTTAACAGTGAAATAAACAAAAACAAATAGATGAAAATAAGAAAATGATTGCATATTAATAAACAAACTGAAATTTAAATTGCATAAACTTACAACAGGTAAAAACAGAACTTAATCTATCTAAATTGATGAAAACAACCTATTCTATGTGCTTATTTAAATTTTATCTAAATTGATAAAAACAACCTATTCTATATGCTTGCAAATAAAACTAAACAATAAGCTAAGAATGAAAGGATTAAAAGCAAACCTGAAAGCAAACTATACATGACCGACCATTTATAAACAAAAACTACATTAACAACATAGTATGAATTTCCTTAACTACAACAAATACATGCTACAGGAAACAGAGAAATAAATGATTGCAGGAAATTAACTACCTAAATAGATTAGAAATAACACTACTTATCTGTAAAGATGAGATAACAAAAAAATCGTATGAAAATAGAAACCACATATTTTCAAGGGGCCCTCTCAGCAATCATGGATAATTCCTGGCAAATGCTTGCATGCGCGGTCATAAAGAACAAAACGTAGACTTCTTATTAAACATAAGGAACATAGTTACAATATCCTTCCCTCAAAGAAAACTAACTATATATCTAATGGATTGATCAATCCCCTATCTCTCTTTATGGAGGTGTTTATATACACACTTTTTTCAAGAGGTTAAGCAAGTCGACCCTTTAGTGGTCAACTGCTCTTCTAAATTTAGTCAATAATAAAAGGCAATAACAGTTTACAGGCCAGCACATAGGAATATCCCTTCTTTGGTGTATGTCTAGTTTTCTTCGTTGCGAATGTGGCATGCAGGCTTCTCTTCAACATGAACATGGCATCATGGTGGTGTAACTACTCCTCTTTCCATGTGACTGGTGAAGTGGTGGCGAGCAAAGGAAATTTCAATCTGGTGCATTGTCCAAAACACGACTTTATTACTGAGAGACGCTGATAACAATTTATTTGCAGGCTGTTGGGAAATCTGGACGGGAGGCTAACCATCTAGTTGCATTGTGAGCTGGATACACTGAGCATTAATCTAGGGAAACATGGCAAACCACCAGTGAATTTTGTACAACAGGATGAACGACGAGGTAATAAGCAACAACATCATGACAACAATGATCCTCTAGAATGTTCCCCCCTTTGAATGTGTGAGCAGTGAAAATAGAATGGAGAAATTAATGCACCCACGATCCTTCTAGATTTCTGATTATGCTATCACCTAGGCACGTTTTCCACAAAACAGTTTGTAGATTGCTTCAACATTTAATGCTTGAAATCAGTTATGGACAACGCGTATCCTGATTAACGAGCTGAACAGGGAGCTACGTGATGAGCTGGACAATGAGCTAGACAACGATTGCACAGATTGGGCTGAATGAAAAGCTGAATGCATTTTATTTATAAATTTACCCAATCATACTACATAACCTGTGAACAAATATGTAAATCAGATAATATATTAAATATGCTTTAAATAGTATAGATTTGAGTTAATAAAATCATAAAAATGATATTAATAACCAAAGTTGAATAAACATTAAATTTGTTCTTACCTTGTGCTGAATAACGATCTAAATGACATAAAATACACGAAAGATAATAAAATATGCATTTAAATGTCTTATTTTAACACCAAAATGAAAAAAAAATGAGGCTCAACATTCCCCCAAACCGAAGAAATGCCAGGTCCCACCGAGCAAAGAAAAAGATAAGAGATCATACTATCAAAGCGAACTTTAAAATGTGAGCCAACAATAGGAATATGCATGAATGAGTGAGTTCATAAAGTTTATAATTAGGTCAACCATGTCCAAAGTAAAACTTAGGTATAAAATTAATCATTTGATAGTTTATATGCATGATTGGGTAAAAGGATAGGGTTACTAACAATGAAATGATAACTAAAAAAACTTTTAAGGTCAAATCATTCTCATGGAGGTAAAAACTATTTGCAAAAACAAAATTTGGTTAGCAAATTTTAGTCATAAGTGCTATAATATCACCAAGTTTAGATCGTCATGTGATATTTCATTTGGATTATCCTTCGATCTTAATATAGTCCTCCATATTGATCTTCTGTAAAAATATACTTCATGCTATAACCAAGTTCCATTGCTAATTTATCTTGAAAAACACTTATCATTTTTGTTAGAGAAAATAGATCTGTCATAAATAATAAAAAATAAAAACAACAGTCTAATTTTCCTAATCCTCCTTCCCCCAAACCAAAGGTATGGAATGTCCTCAAGCCATGAGAAATAAGATTCGATTGTTCCATATAAAAAAAGATTCCTGTCGTGTTGTTTTATTATTTCGTAAAAAGAAAAACTAACTAGTAAATGGAAATGATCCAGATATGTATATTCATGAAAAATAAGAGTGCTGAGAAAGACCACTTAAATGTTGATAAAAGAACTGAAAGCATGACAAAGGAAATACTAGTCATCCATGCCTTATTTAAAAGATATCTTGTCATCATAATATATTTTGAGTTTACCTCAGAGTGTGTGAGATTTTATAGCTATGGGTCCCATTTATAAGATAATGACATCCTAGATATGCGTTGAATTAGATGGCTAGGTCCAATTCCAACTTATAGCGATTCTCAAATGACATTAAAAACAATCGACCTCAAAATAAAATTTGAAATTTTTTCTTCATATTTATCATTATTCTCTGAATCATGTGCATAGTAGTGCATTAACTAGATCTCTTTTATCCGATATTTCCCCGCTGCCAGCAAGTCTGTTCAGTACCCCAACAGATTTATCTTGGTACCATGCAAGCATAGTCCCGCTGCCAGCGAGCCTGTTCAGTACCCTGATGGGTTTACTTGCATTTATTGAGCTTCCTTGTTGTAAGTTTTTACTTAGCATTGATTCGCTGCTAGCAGGCCTGTTTAGTACCCTGGTGGGTTTTTCTTGTATAATGATATTAAGTATATAGAAGCCGATTGGTACTAGAGCATGCTAAGCCCTGCTAAAACACATAATTTAATTTTGTAAAAACTTGTAAGTAATTTTCACAATGGCTTTAATCATAAATCATGTCAAAAGAGAATAACTTAAAGTTGTTCTTTGACCTTATAACCCTTCTTCTTGGTGAAAGGTAAATAATGTTCCCCATAGGCAAAAATTCCACCTACTATCAAGTTATCACAAAAATATATCAAGAGACAAGTTTTGATAAAACAAATAGAATGAACTAGTAACCCATAGGTATAAAGTGAGATTTGAAAAATATTATAATAGAAGTAGGTCGTATCAAGCAATTGGTTGAAATAACGAATCAGAAATATACATGTCTGAATCAAAATACCAAAAACTATATGAATAAAAAAAAGAACGGTTAAGAATGATATACATAGAATTACTAAAAGCTGCAATTTTTAAGAAAGGTTTAAGATATCTTACGATCATAAATTGCCTTTCAGATAATACTCCATGATCTGCTTATAGATAAAATTCTTATAATCATGCTGCAAAACCATTTGTTAGATGATTCATATTTATTTATAAAAATAAAAAGAGTCTCCTGCAAACAATTTATTAGAAATGAATCTTATTTATTTGATAAAACAAAAACATATTTACATAATATCTTATCCTACTAAGACAAAGGAAGACAACAATTCAAGTATATGAATTCTTCCAATGTAACCATGTTCGAAGCAAAATTAGAAATATACCTTTATCCACATATAAGAAAAATATTATAATAATTATCGGGATATGAAGAATCAACCGAGATGTTTGATTTAGCGGTAATAAAAATTGAAGAAAAGGATGGTACCATGGCTTAGTTCCCTCTTGGAACCATATTTCAATCTGACTTATGTATTCTATGTTTTCTTCGTCATTTTTTATGTCACGAGATATTTCATTGAATTCTAGAGTGTGTACAGAATCTAATTTTAATGATAGGGAATATTCAGGTTCTAATGTCCCTTCCTCATCGAATGAGAGGCATTCTAGGTTTCTCTTATATTCTTGTGAAAAAGGCCAAAAAGAAACTTTTCTTTCTTCTGTAGTCTTTACAATCCTTTTGATCTATAACCTCTCCATATCTCATATGAATTTATTGCAATAATGTTGGTGAGGTGGGTAAGGTAGATAAATGTTGCAGTTTAACACTGTAAGCGTATTGCACTACTTTATTGTTGTTAGAAGGTGGACTGGACTGAACAGGAATATGCGTAAGGCATGGAGGAGGTTTATGAGAAGGTAATTGTGGAAGGGGTAATTGATTAGCTTGTGTGATTGATCTAGCCGAAAACATTTGTTGAAAATATTGTAGAACAGGAAGTGTTGCATCATAAGAGAAAGTATCCCTATGATCATCAAATGGGACAAAAAATATTTGTGAACAAGGTTGATAGGGGTTAAGATGAGACTGCGAAGAGTGCATATTCTTACTAATCTTGAATTTCCCTCTTGAATACCTTCTACATAATTCAAAAACATTATCATATGATAACTGAGATATATCACCTATTCCCATCAGGTTTAAAATTTCTAAATATTCACTTTTTATGCCTTTGAGTAAAAAAAATTTTAAGGTATTTTTCCCTGACTGTCTTAATTTTGATCTCTGAAGCTTGTATTGAAAGTGTTCGACATAGTTTTTCAAAGTTTCTTCTTCTCCCTGTGTTATTTCAAATATGTCCTCGTTAACCTTGTAATACTCTTGGTATCTTTTCAAGAACATATGTTTCATGTCTTCCCAAGTTTGAATGTAATTCCCATCTAAGCTCATGAACCATTGGAGGTCTGCCCCTTTCAAAGTAAGAGGGAAAAAATTCATATTTTTAACATTATATGCTCTACAAAGCATTTCCAACTGAAATAAAAATTCATCGGCGTCTTCATTTTCTAGTCTGTGAAAATTTTGAAAAATGGATTGGGGAACGTACTGTATTTATGCCATTCCTCCTAGATATCTAATAGAGAATTCAAAGGTAACAAATTCTTCATCCTTTTTTCCTACCATATCTTCCCATGACATAAATAACTATTCATATATTATATTGGGAAATGTTGGGTTCCTCTTTCAAATGTTCCTATCAGTTTGTTAGCAGGATGGGTGGTACTTACAACACCACTAAGTTATTTAATTGTAAAATAAGTCCTACACTTGAACTTGAGTAAATTGTATGAAATTAAATTAACTAAAGGCATACATACATTAAATTGAACTTATGAAAAATAAAACTATCTATGTCTGCGAAAAGAAAAGTATGCTTAAGGGAAACAAATCAAACTTTGCGTAAAGTAGACATACTTGTGCGAAAAAGGAACAACAAGGCTTTGGGGAGACCCACTAAAGTGGATGCATTAGGATTTCACACTATGGAAATTCCATAGTGAGGTCATCTTTGTGTCTTACTGTTTCCCTTTCCCCTTGTTGTGTAATGTAAACACAACCTATCTATCTTTACCTATCTAGACTCTATTTATGAGAAACTAAACTAAAGGAGAACCTAGACTACATCTACTATTGGGTTTGGGGGCATCTTTTATAACATATTTGTAGGTTTTTACCTCTCGTCTTACCACTCCCCCTTCACCAACCTATCACTAAACTTCATAAGAAAATTATATTTTCTACCTTACAGAACAACTCCCCAGCAACAACACCAAAAATGTTGGGTGTTATCTCAACTAGATTAATACCAAAATGTTTAGATGTGTTCTACTATCTTAAATACACCTAATATTTAATTATCAACTGGGGTTGGTAGGCTTAGAGTTTCTACAAAATATATGCGAAGGTAGAGGGGTTCCTAGGGCGTTGTAGAAATACTTAAATAAAGAAAAAATTGGAAAATATTCAAAATGAAAAACCAAGTCAAACTCCTAAATTAGTAATATGGTTGATCTAAAACAAAACATCAGACTAGGATAATATCAGACTATGTTATTTCAACTAACAAATGAGAATACGGAAAAACCTATTAAATAACTTCAAGGGCTAACTATTCACAGAAAGTACATATTTGAAATTTATACAATCACAACAACTAGATATTTTATAAACAAATAATTTCTGACTGAAAAATATATTATCGACAGCTACTTGCAAAGATGGGGTTCAAGGAATACATAACTAATAAGTGAATGGAAAACTGAATAAAGAAAAGCAAATAGAAAACTTAATAAATATAATTAAGTAAAAAGAAAGTAGAAAACTTAATAAAGATAATTTTAAGTTCTTTCTACAAGTCTTTTCAATAATCACAAAGTGAAAGGAATAGGTCTTATCACTATGATAAATTGACAAGATACTAGTATACTAGCACTTAGCACACCTAACCCTACGAATCCATATACAAAGAAATAAATCAAACATAATTTCAAAACATTACAACAGTATTAAAGAAGAAAATCGAAAATTAAAAGGAACAAAATCACAACGCATAATTCAAAGCATGAGTTGCAAAGAGAAAAAAAAGATAAAACTTAGTAAATACTTTAAAACAATCTAATCTATGGTTCAAATAAAAAAATAATTATTATCTAATGACTTACAATCAAAGCATAATAAAAAAACAAAGAAACAGAACTGGAAACAGGTTTAAAAATAAACTAAGAACACTAAAGATCGGATGGAAGGATGGACAACAATCTGGAAGGAAGGTCCAAATGAGAGTCCAAACACACAGTCCGAATGAGAAGCTGTATACAGAAAATAATAAAAACATACCTAAATGATCTAATCATCAGCTGATTTTGTGCAGATGAAAACAAGATGCATAAAGACAGTATTTAGACCTAATTAATCATCGTATTTAATAGTGAAATAAAAAAAACAAATACATGAAAACAAGAAAATCATTGCATATTAATAAGCAAAATGAAATTTAAATTGCATAAACTTATAACAGGAATAAACAGAACTTAATATATCTAAATTGATGAAAACAACATATTCTATGTGCTTATGTAAATTCTATCTAAATTGATAAAAACAACCTATTCTATATGCTTGCAAATAAAACTAAACAATAAGCTAAGAATGAAAGGATTAAAATCAAACTATACATGTTTAGCCATTTATAAACAAAAACTACATTAACAACATAGCATGAATTTCATTAACTACAACAAATACATGCTATTGGAAACAAAGAAATAAATGATTGCAGGAACTTAACAACCTAAACAAATTAGAAATAACACTACTTATCTGTAAGGATGAGATAACAAAAACTCGTATGAAAATAGAAACCATAGATTGTCAAGGGGCCCTCTCAACAATCATGGATAATTCCTGGCGAATGCTTGCACACGCAGTCATAAACAACAAAACGTAGAGTTCTTATTAAACAGAAGGAACATAGTTACAATATCCTTCCCTCAAAGAAAGCTAACTATCTATCTAATGGATTGATCAATCCCCTATCTCTCTGTATGGAGGTGTTTATATACACATTTTTTTCAATAGGTTGACCAAGTCGACCCTTTAGTGGTGAGTTGCTCTTCTAAATTTAGTCAATCATAAAAGGCAATAACACTTTATAGGCTAGCACATAGGCATATCCCTTATTTGGTGTAAGTCTGGTTTTCTTCATTGTGAACGTGGCATGCAGGCTTCTCTTCAATGTGAATAGGGAATCATGGTGGTGTAACTACTCCTCTTTTTGCGTGACTGGTGGATTAGTGGCGAGCGAAGAAAATTGCAAGCTGGTATGCTATCCAGAACACGACTTTATTACCCAAACATGCCGATAACAATTTATTTGCAGGCTGTTGGGCGATCTGGACGGGAGGCTGAACAGCTAGTTGCATTGTGAGTTTGATACATTGAGCGTTAATCTAGAGCAACATGGAAAAACACCAGATAATTTTGCACAATGAGCTGGATGACGAGGTAATAAGAAATAACATCATGACAATGACAATCCTCTAGAATGTTCCCTCCTTTGAATTCATGAGCAGTGAAAACATAATGGAGAAATTAATGCACCCGCGATCCTTCTAGATTGTTGATTATGCTATCACCTAGGCACGTGGTCAGCATAACGGTTTGCAAATTGCTTCAATGTTTAATGCCTGAAATTGGTTATGGACAATGCGCAACCTGATTAACGAGTTGGACGATGAGCTGCGTGATGCGTTGGACAACGAGCTGGACATCGATTGTGCAGATCAGGTTGAATGGAAAGTTGAATGTGTTTTATTTATAAATTCACCCAATCATACTACATAACCTGCAAACAAATATGTAAATCAATTAATATATTAAATATGCTTTAAATAATATAGATTTGAGTTAATAAAATCATAAAAATGATATTGATAACCAAAGTTGAATAAACATTAAATTTCTTCTTACCTTGTGCTGAATAACAATCTGCATGACATAAAATACACAAAAGGTAATAAAATATGCATGTAAATGTGTTATTTTAATGCCAAAAATGATAACAAAATGAGGCTCAACAAATATCATGACCATCGACCAGTTGACGTACTATTATCTGAAGGGGATGAACACATCGAAACACATCCTTGTGACTATCAACACTACCATTGACAATGTGTCCATTCCATCCTTGTCTGTTATTGGCCCAGGATTGTTTTCCAACGCTCCTATGACAAACACCTTTTGTTCTTACCACCTTCACCTTCATCGACTGATATATCGAAGTTTTTCACTATCACTTCTGATAATGTTCTGACTTCCTCACAACCTCATTCACAACCCCAACCACAAGATTTTGGTAATTATTAAGGATTCATTCCTTATCAACATGATTCCTTTCCTTTTTCAACCATCCGACATTGTGAGCAAGCATGTCATGGATACTCTCAATTTGCCTAATTTCATGGTGGGAATTCATGTATGGTACCTCGAGCTACATACTACACCCCCAACACCCCAGGTAGAGTTGACTCCCATCCAGCCCATTGAGACAATGTCACACCCCCCTCTGGTTCCACCAAAGACTACTCATGTCTCTACCCCTGTGCCTCCTCCTCCAAAGAAGCATGGGGGAAAGGTGGCTAGAGCTGCGACATAACCATGTATAACTCCTACTTGCACATTGGGAAATGTCCAAGGCCATGCAATACAAAACTGTCCTGAGTTGCATCACCTTCGCACCCACTTATTCCATGGTGTGGGGTCATTTCTTCCCATTGAAGGCCAGATTCCATCACTCTTCCTTGTTGTTCAACTTCCACCTTTTACTTCACCATTATAAAAATGCCTACTTATGCTCGAACGGACCAATGAGGGCCATCGTTCTTCTCTCCAGATGATCGAAGAAGCCGAGACTCAGTCGAAGTGCCATTTTGACTCCCACGTCCACCCTAGAACCTTTAGTGAGGGAGACCTTGTCCTCATCTATGATCAAGCCAACGATAATTTAGGAAAAGGGAAGTTTGATTCCATGTGGTATGGCCCATATTCCATCCATAGATGTCTCAGAAAGTGGGCATACAAACTTGCTGACTCTAGCAACCACCTCTTGAAGAATCCCCGCTATGGGATCTACCTCAAGAGGTTCTATTCCGCAAGTCGCTCATCATGCCTACCCTTGTAGCATAGTTTTTAATTCTTGTTTTACAACATTTTTACCATGATTCAGTGATGCCTTCTAGTATTCACTCCACGTCGAACCGCAGTGATTCCATTGTAGCACTCTGTCATATATTTTTCACATTAGAGGGTGGATCTAAGTCATACACCCTACCTCTGCACCGCTGGTAGCCCACTAAAGGGAATGGTTCCTTGTCTACACATGCACATATTATGTCACACATATGATCTAGCTACCACTATGCTAGGTGGCTATATATGAATGAAACCACAAAGAATCATGTATACATATTATCAGTTCACCAGACCTATCCTGGAGGTTGAGGCCTCTCCGTATCTCCCCGGAAGTCCATTCTCATGCATGGATCATCCTCTATGACGATAGGAAGCTGCCACCATTATGGAAAAATATGTTGGATGAAGAAAATTCCTACTATACTACCTCCTTCCCTACTTTCTTTGGGCCATTTCTTAGAGTCACCTCGAATTTGTGTGCCACCATGCGAATCTCACCTTATACGTTGATCTAGCTTCATATCCATAGGCCTCCATTTGGTTGAGTTTTTATTTTGTGCACCATAGAGTCATGAAGAGTCCGTTTGAGACGTTATTCACACCATCGGGTTCAGTTTTCTTCCCTCTATATTTTGACGAGACCCTCATCTCGTGCTTTCACTATGATTTTCTAGGCCATTTCCTGGAAGTCAGCTTTATTTGTGTGTCATCACATGAGTGCCCCATTTTATGTATTAGCATGTTCATGAGCCACTCGCTCCATCCATACTATGAATTTGGCTTTTTTTACTGCCATCCATCATCCCGTATGGGGTCCCCATCATTGCTCTACATTTATTCCTCTGAGCCATGTTCACAACATAACCTCTTTCCATATATCAAAAACTTCCCCCTTGCTTGATTGACTATTACGAAGTTTCTGTTAAGCTCTTTCCTGAATCCTAAAAGAATTAAAAGATTGTCGAGTATGATTTCTTCCTTTCACGCTCATTAAAGTATTTTAAAGGGAATCTATGCAGCCTCGTTTATTTCCTTTTTCAGACCACATAGACTATTTAAAGAAAAGGGTCAACCTATCATCTTTTGTCTAGGAACATTTCCCTTTGTATCCTTTTATTCTTTCGACTTTGGGACCATACTTTACGAAAAATATCATTATGAGTTTTCTTTAATATCTTTTCCAACCCTCTCATAAATAAAATATTTCTTAGCAAACTTGGTTTCGTTCATTCTCGTAAAATTATTTGAACGGTTGTTCAGTCAGTATAGGTTTAACCTTTTTTGGCGTGATTGGACTACCAATGGTAAAGAAGTCTCCCTTCCCCCAAAGGTTGGGAGAGATATCCTTTGTATTCTTTTATCCTTTTCAAGATTAGGATACTATTAATGAAAAAGATACCACACTGGAGTCTTCTTCCTATTTTTAGACACTCTAAAAATGAAAACACCATTGAGCATTTACTTTCTCGGGCTCGCTAAAAATCCACAAGATCGTGTCATATCGAGTTGACTCCTATCCATTCTTTCTGCTCCTTAAACTATGAAGAAGGACCAAACGGTGTCTTTAGGCACCACCACATATGATATTAGAGTATGGAAGCTTCCCCCCATTGGGTCGCATTTGTTCAGATTATTCTACGATGAATATTCCTTGGATCCCCTTGATACCACTAGTCCAGTTATTTCTCTCAGTATTTCCCATTTGCAGTTGTATTCCCAATATTATGACGATGATCCCTCTCCCATGAGTCAGTTTCATTTGTTTCCAGGTCATCCCTTCCATCATACACTGAGCAAAGGAAGTTTGAGTCCCCCATACTCCCCTTACGTCGTTTCCCCATTCAGTGTGTCAGTCCCCATATTGTTCCATATATTTGGTTATCCCCCTCGTGCTTCTAGTTAAGGAAACATCATTTCCTTTATTTGTTGCAGGTTTCCCTTTGTTGACGTCAGCACATATATTCCATAGGATAGACCTAGAGGTCCCTGTATCCTAGTTTCATCCACCTCATTGATGAGTTCCTTGGACCACTTAAAATGAGTCATTAGTGCCTTTCATGTTGGTTGTGTCTTGCATGATTGCCTTCAGCAACATCATCACATCATTGATTTTTGTATAGGGTATTGGTTTGTTCATTATTTGGTCGAAGACCTTGGTTGTCACCTGACTCTATCAAATTTGTGAGTCTACCTATGGGACCCATACAGTCTCATGTCCCTTGTGATTTATGGGCTAGGTTGGTGATAGTGTTCGAGAGATCCCAGTGTTATGCTTCCATGTATCTCCAGTACTTGATGCTATATATGGTGCCACATAGGTTCTAAGTATTAGTCATTGATTCCCTCCAGTTATGTACACTTCCAGATCCAGTAGAGCATCAGTTGTGATGATATTAATTCCATGATAATTCCATTGTTTCTATGTATCAGTTCTTCAGATTGACATTGTATTCAGCCTCCCATTGAGGTCACCATTATGTATCATCATTTTTATATGTATTGATCAACTTTCATGTTTTGAGCCTTAATCCCATTATTTATTCTTTTGACATTGTCACAAGCATGGGTATGTCTGCCTCATCCATATAAATGTCACACATTATATGTATCTCATCCATTTTTTGAGAATCAATAAAAGACCAAAATCCACCATAGTTCGAACAAGGAAGATCTACTTCTTCGCAGGTCTCTCTAGTCTCTCCACTATTTTCACCATTATTACCATGATCCTATGATATATATCAGCCATATGATCCACTCCTTCCCTCAAACATCAGGGGGATTTATACTAACACTAAAAAGTGTGGACCTAGATCTCCATGGTCTAAACCATATACATACATCATATTCCCACCATATTTCCCTTACTTTTGACCTTCACAATTGTATTTCTAGAAAACATGGTCTAAAACACCATTATTCCTTCCCATAAATGAAGGGATACTGAGCATTCATTATGGTTTATCCCCACTTTCTCCCAAAAAAGGTAAAAAACACTAAAAAATGAGAAAGGGTCAAAATAGCATAGATAAAAACCATGGGCAATAAAATACCATGGGTCATCACCATGGGTTAAAAAAACCCTAAGACCATACTATAAATACATTATGAAGGGCTCTTCGAAAACACCTTTTCATTCACTTTTGATTATGCTATACCATTTTTCTCTCAGACATACCACATACTTTCCTGCCATTATTCCCTTTGCCATGACATTCATGGTTAGTGATTGGGGACACAAATTCCAATACTATATAAGAAAGGCATATGAGGTTAAGGAAGGAGGACAAGTAAGAAAAGCAAAGGCATGCTGAAGGATTTGGAGGCTATATAGATTATTTTTCATATCAAGTATTTTTGCGATCATTAGATTTGGTGAAAAAGGATGGTTTAGAGCAAAGGAGAAAGGGATTCACCTATTATTGGGTTGTATTTAGTTTCCTCCTATTTTTAATATGATGCAATTCGAGTTTCCCCAAATGTTGTGATTGAATATATGTATTTTCATATGTTTTGTTCAATGTTTCATAGATATATTTCAATTTTTTTTTATAGTTTTCCAAAGGATAGAGGTAAGGAACTAGCAAGCTAGCTGCGAATGGAGGTCTAAAGGCTATGGATGCTCAAAAAGAGGGATCTTCCACAAATCACATGCTTTAAGAGGTAATATCATTTCTTCCTCCCCTCTCTCCTCTTTGAAAATACTTAGAAATTTCAGTAGGATTTCAATTATTGCATGTCTTATATCAATTAAGATTCACCTCCTTGTAGTGAATGTTAGATTAGGCTATAGACATGTCTCTGCAGAGAAATATAATAACAAAATGGTGACCATAATATGGAGCTAAGGGGTTCTTCTCTTGAAATTAGTTTTTCTAATAGTTTCCACTTGTTTGGGTGTTTCTTACCTTTTAAATATTTTGATGCATTCTTTATCTTGGTCTTAGAAGGATTTACATCAATTCTAGAGGTCAAAACCAACCTAGATCTACATTTTCATAGTTAAAATGATTGAAAATATTGAGGGTTTTTTGCGAGATCTTCTTTTTATTGATATACGCAAGTCACGGTGATAACATAAGTGTATACACATAGGTCAGAAACATATAGGTCACGCATACCTTCATATGTACGCAACTATTCTATGAATAATCGTGTATGGAACGTAGTCTATTATTTTGGGCATAAAATCCTCAATTCTTGTCCATTTTGAGTGATTTGTTTTTCTATGGAAAGCTTAGAAAATCCTAGAATTGATTTTAAATTCTAATTTCATCTATTTTGATCAATATTTTGGTAATTTTTGATGATTTTAAAGTTTTGTGCATTTGGACTGAGATTGAAATTTGTTGAGATCACTGATTTTTGGATTTGGATTGAGTTCTTTTGAGACTTTTTAGAACCTTAATTGACATCCTAAACACTTTATGAGTTCTATTACGACCTATTAGGATCATTTTCTAAGTATTTAGTGAAATTTTCCCACAAATTTGGAAAGCTTGGAAATCTCCTTTAAAAACTAGGAAAATTCACTTTGAGAAGTAATTTTGTTTCAAATGTTGTCCAAAGTTTTCTTTAAAAGAATGCTCAAATATGAAATTTTATGATATGTTTTACACTTAAGTCATTTATTTCACTCTTGAATGTCTCAAATTTTGTCTAAATTGTTCATTTTAATCACATAGTGGCATAAGGAAATTGTTGAAAAAACTAAAGAATATGACACATTGTTCCAATTTATGAACCTTTAGGCCATGAATTTTGAAGTCACATGGACTTGATGACCTACCAAACAAATTTAAATCACCACTAAGAAACTATTAATACCATCATTTAATATTAAATTCACATAAATTCTCAAAATATGAACCTACTACCCAAGATCAGTTCAAACACAATGAGAGGATCCTTTTTATTATTTTTAGGCTTCTTAATATAGGTTGTGTTTGATCCCTACGTATAATATTCACTCGCACCTTCATGCGATCATGTGAAAGAGAAATATGGATCTCAAGTGCAATAGATAGGTTTATTTTTGAGGAAAATTCCAAGGCACAAGTATCCTCCTCACTTGCGCTTTCGAGTGGTCCTGTGAACGAGAACGTGGATCTCAAGTGTAATAGGAATCATTTAAATTTTTCAAGCATATTGTCGAGTCATAGGTATCCTCTTCACTTGCACTTTCAGGTGGTCCTATGAATGAGAAAGTGGATCTCAAGTGTAAATGCTTTCCATGAAAAATAAAAATTGAATCGCGATCCTACATGCACACATCAATTTAAGAGACTTATTGGAAACAAGAAAAAATTGAATATTCAAACCTTTTTCGATCTAATTAGTGATAGTTGAAGAAAATTAAACACGTCCTATGTTTGAAGCCAACCTATTGAACCCTTGCTAAAAAATTGAAAACTTATTTTTTCAAATTTTTGAAAGCGATTTTATTTTGCAATATGCATATCTGAAGGATCTCAAAGAACCTCCTACTCTCCCTTAGATTAGAATTTCATTTAATGAAAAGATAGGATTAAAAGCATGTGTGCATTGTTTTGGTTCAATAGCATAAGTTGAAACACCATTAGTTTCACCACTACTCCTTGAAACTAATCAAATTACCTTTAAAATAAACACTTAATCTAAAAACAACCAAGATTTTATCTTTGATATCAACAACAATATTAGTCTAGGGATTTGGGTTAAGATGGCAAGTTAACACTCCAAAGCCACAAAAATTTGAAACTAGCATTGATTAAAGAGATTCAAATTCATTAGTATCAAAGAGTGCTTGATGGGAAAGAGTTTCTAACACAAGTGTTAAGCACAAGGTCAATCCAAATTAGTAAGGGTGGTACGCCCCCCCCTCCCTCTTGATTCTTTGGTGGGATATGAACACATTATAGTATCTCAGTTAAATGACAATTCCTTAGGGTGACATGACTTTTTTGAGATATCTAGTCTATGTGAGTTATCTTGGACTGACAAGTGTCCTACCCGACCACCAATTGTGAAGTGGTAACCATAGTTTATTTTCCTATGGCATCGCGCAGGCTATTGTGAGTGGGGGACACTTGCAATACCTAAGAAAAACATAAAGTTGTTTCAAATCCTTGGGAGGGTGAATATAAAAGAGCTAACACTTGCACCCCGAGCGATTGAAAAAAAATGTAATCATTTCTCGTACCTTCACTATTTAGTAAATTTTGAGGTGTAATGTCCTCGAGGAGCTACTAGTTTTGGAAGGCCCTCTAAATCCATCTTTTCACTAAACTCTAGTTCTTTGGAAAGAATTTTGCTTACTGATTATCTTCGGAAATTTTTAGACATGTGGACACTTTGATTTTTGTTGAGTCTAGTTGCCTTTAGGATTGATTGACTAAATTTTGATATAATGTAATAAACAATTCATTTTATTAAAATTCAAGGTACTTAAACTCTTGATTCACTTAGCAAGGTGGAAGCGAGGAAAGTCACCCAAGTTTTAGGGCCCCACTACATTGTCGAGACAGATATATGAACCACATCTTTGTGACTTTGAAACTGAACTACTTATAAACCAAATAAAATGTTACTAGAGAAGAACAACGTCAAATCAATACTAAAAAATTGTCACATCATGGATGAAACATAGATAGAATTGATGATATTACTTTAGTTGAAATTGAAAAAATAGAATATCACACATTTTCTCACATAAACCCACCCTTAGCATGTCCTTTAAACTCAATCATACTTATGAAAAGTGAGTCACTGAAACTAGTATTTTTGAATGTTGGAATAATAGGCAGAACATTACACTTGAACCTTTGTTTTTGTCAAGAATTGATAGGACCATATCAATGCATCCTCAAATGGTTGCAGGAGGTTATCAAAATCTTGTTGGAACACACAATAGTTGTCTAGGTTCTACTTATGGGGGAAACCCGTTACCATGGAATGTTAATATTCCTGGAAGATATAATGCATCATGGAACATAAATTCCAATTGGAACTATCCTTTCCCTATGGGAGGAAATTACCAAGAGGGTTATCCTATGATTTATCCTAGTAGAATGCACAGGGGAAATCCACCTATCAACCCCATTCTGCAATGGAGTGGTCAGGTTTCAGAAAGTACCCAATATTTTTGGATCCAACCTCTACAAGGAGGAAACATACCTTGGAATTCCAATAAAAAACAAGGACATAATCAATGGAATGGTTAGGTTATAGTGAGTAACCAATATTCTTGGGACCCAACTCTATCAGGAGACAATCCACCCATTTATCATGTTTCGAGAAGTACCCAATATTCTTGGGGCAATCCTTCGCAAGGAGGAAACCCACCTTGGACTGCTAATCAAATCCAAGGACCACCAAAATGGATTGGTCAAATTCTAGGAAATAACCAATCCCACTGGAGTCTAAACCCATAAGGGGAAAATCCACCCATTCATCAATGGTGTGGTTAGATCCTAGGAAATATCCAATCTCCTTGGAGTATAACCCTGCAAGGGGTAAATCCACCCATGAATCCCATTCCAGAATGGAGTGGTGAGGTTCTAGAAAGTAACCAATCTTTTTGGAACCAACCTGCAATACATGTGTTTGATCCAGCTAGGATACCAAATGGACCTCATGTCAATGGTATGATTGGTTTCATTAACAACCTTGAGCATATCACTGATCAAATGGGACAAATTTTTATTCAAACCTCAAAACCTATAGTTGGTTAGGATATGAAGAAACATGCTAAGCTTTCCCTTTCTTCTGAAATCCTCATGGTTCAATCCATGAACCTTAGGGGAAAGAAGAACAAGTACAAAGGTAAGCACATTGTTAATATTTCCCAAAATACTGGAAATCCCATAGTTCAATCAATGGAACTTAGATGAATTAAGAAGAAATACAAGAGTAGGAAGAATGATATGTTTGGGAAAGGAAATGCACTGAATCCATCTCAATAAACTGGGAAATAACAATATGTTGTATTGATGCAACCCTTTCTGTAGCACCATCATCAAATGGTTTCTACAACATTGGTACCTCCTCCAGGAGGAAACCAGTCAAAATCCCCTCAAGAGGGAAATCATCCCAATTCCAATGTCTTCATATATGATCATGAGGTGAACATTCAATTGATATACCATTCTTATGATGTCCCTCCTAGTACATTGGATCAATCAGAATCATAACCATGTGGTTCTCTCACCATTGAGAAACCAACCATAGAAATAGTACCACACGCCCCCAAAGGTGATATATGTGGAACGATGCATAATACTAATGCATGATCTGCTCATAACGAAAATGTTGTGGAGGAAATAACTGAAGCACCACATGCCATGTCTTCCATGGAGAATTTTCAATATTGTCATACACAAAGAAAGGAACCATTGTCTTCAACAAGAGCTATTGATCCATCCTATGCGACGTTGATCACATTAAAATTAGACAAATCAACCTGTAGGATTCCTTCCAAAGTTGATTTTCATATTAAAGTAACCGTCATGGAAAAAACATCTTTCAACCCATAGTTTATAAAGGGGACTCAACATGTGTCATTTCATTTAAATATTGGAAAGCATTAGGATCACCCACCTTAGTTCAATCCCATATTGTGTGAAAAGCATTTGATGGACATTCATTCTCTCCTCAGGAACTCATTGTATCCTTCCCTATTGAATGAGGTGGAAAAATAGTCACAATAGATGCTAAGGTAGTAGATGCACCTATAATTACAATTTTCTATTAGATTATAGTTTGATACACACAAGGATAGCTATAGTGTCTTTAGAGTCCCGAGTGTTTTGGTTCCCTCATTGGGGAAAAAATTTCATGATATACCAATTGGATTATTGCATGATTTAAACTTATATCCAATCAAATGTTCCTTTCATTAGGGATGCTCTAAAGGAGGTTCGATAAATTAGGGTAGGATCGTTCAAAAATGATTCCCTCATGGGAAAAAAATTATGATCCCGCAGCCCTTATCTACTGTAGAAGTGTCATACTAAGCTACTCAAATTCCTTCAGCACATTTGGATCAAAATATTCCCTTGATGGAGGAATATGGTCCAGTTACTTAGCCCATTTTGGTTGTGAGATCTCCCATGTCACTTGATTTCTTGCACAGAATTTTATCATCATATGAAACTATCCTTGAAATCATAAACATTTGGTAGTACCCACCTAAGGACATATTTTTTGGGGCCACTGGAATAATATTTGGTTTAAATCCACTCAAGTATAGGAGAATCCTTTGTATGTTCCTTGACCTTATCGGGTATATTTGGAAGCATCCATATAGGTTTTTGTTTTCCCTCTATGAAGATGCATTTGTACCTTTTTCAAGCCGAAATTTCCATAGGGTCGAACCTGTTGAAAATTGGTGGGTCAGCCCATCATATCTGTATTTTCCACCATTCTAATAGAAGAGCCTACCAAACACAGGACACCCTAGTCATCACCCCATTGCCAGTTTGGTTCCCATGTTGAGTTATTATCATAGGCCTAGGAGCCCAATTAGTCCAATCATGACCTGGAGTTTGAGGCCACATACTTCTCTTTTATACAGTTCTAACCATTTCCTGATGGTATCCCTATTTTGTGTCAGTTTACATAAGCATGTGTTAAAATATCCACATGAACATTTGTGCTTACTACTTCGGTACTTATTGCTTATGTTGTGTATATTCCTTTATAGTCACTTTTTTCTCAAAATGCATATAAACCATTACTTTTGTTTAAGTTTACCTATACATGTGAGAACTATTTGCTTCAAGTAGTTGATGGACCATGATTCATTGTGATTTATGATTTTTCAAAATAATTATCATGAAGTAAACTGCGTTTCCCCTTTCCAACTTTTTCTTCACACCAAATTGGATAACCGCAGTTACTTGGTTCTATTTCACCACCCATCGACACATAATCCTTCTTCAAATAGGCTACCTATGGAGGGAACATCCGTAAGAGTGCGCACAACTAGTTGAGCCCTTGTTTGCAATATGTACATTTTCCTTGTCCTGACCTGTGCTCTTGAAAAATAGAATACGCCCATCCAACACCCTCTCCCTCTCATGTACCATAGAATTATTTATTCCTTTTTCAATCTAATAAATGAAAAAAGTACTAAACATTAAAAAAGGGGGGAAAACTTGAATAATGTCATATTGAATCTTTGAGACAAAGGAAATAATGAGTAATATTCTCCCTTGAACACGACACATAATTTTGTATCTGCTGTCAGTACACCATTTACATTTTCCTTAGGAAGTTGTACCAATAATATGAATAGATCTCCACCGATAGGTTATCCTTTCGGTCATTTATGGAGATTTTGTCAATTCATCTGGAATTGATGAGTTACACAATGGTTGGTTACTCGAGTCTTATGTTTCCAAGTTTGCATTCTACATCGTGTTATGTGTTTAAGGGAATTCAAACCAGTGTCGGCCATTCCTCAAATATTTCTGACCAATCATGTCATCCTTCCTTCTGTTAGTATACAATGTCAGATATCACAACCTTACCAAGTTATATCAGCTTATTGATCTCAATTTCATGTTAGTTGATGTGGGATGCATTAATTCCCTCCTTATGACAGATCTGTTTCTATTGACGCCAAATCATCATCTAGGAACCCTAGTGAGTACCTTGGATCTTGTATTCATTAGTGGAAGATTACCTTAGAAATGACTGTGGGTATACATCAATGACCCTTGATTGTTTGATTCTACAAGTTTTCCACATCAAAAAATCCATTCACACTTGTTAGTTTGTACTTGAGTACCTTAGAGTCCATCATCATTATCGATGAGCCCCCTCGTATCTGTTAATGGCATACATCAATAACCGATAATCATATAATGTTTAATTATGCTCGAAATCAGCTCATTTATTCACATGATATAAAGTTGTACTATCATTGGTTTGTTTTGAATACCTTTGGAAATCCACTTGTATCACTCATTTGATACACTTTCTGAATTGAGTAAGATTAAAATACCTTGTCAAAGTACCATGAAGACCAGGATATGGTGCACTCATCAAATGTGCACATATACGTTTTGAAGAATTTACTTTTGACATGAACCCACTCTGTATTGTTCATGGCCATGCTTGTTTACTACTGAGCATGGGTATACACACCTCAAGAAGATATTGTATATTTGGGAAATTTTCTTGTTTGACTTGCAAGTGCTTCTCCAACACCTGCATTCATAAACCATCCTTTTACATCATTCCTTGATCACTAAAGAGTATACGTACAAATAGTATCTGAATGAAAGATAAATCAATGTATTTCATATTTCAATAGAGCTTCGTACCTCACACATAAGGGAAAATTTGTTAACAATAAAATTAACAACCTCGAAGATGATGGTCTGGAAACATGTCTTCTTTTCTCCCGCAACATGAAGACCTAAATTTGGAACAAATTAAGAGATTTTATTTCTCATTGGACCATTGATTCCACAAAGGAAGAAGGATGTGAAGAAAAGGTTTCTCTAAAATAATTCAAGACCAAGACTACTTAAGTGTCAAAATCTAGTTACCACAACTCCTAGAGTGGAAAGAATACATGGCATATGTATTAATTGTCCTAAAACACTGGAAATTCAAGTAAAATTCCTAAAAACTAAGGAAAGTGGGTTTTATAAAGGAAATAATAAAAAAAAGATTCAAAAATATTAAACCCGCATTCATGGTTAGTGATTGGGGACACAAATCCCAATGCTATATAAGAAAGGCATATGATATGAACAAAGGAGGATAGGTAAGAAAAGTGAAGGCATGCTAGAGGATTTCGAGGCTAGATAGTCTTTTTCATATCAAGTGTTTTTTGTGATCATTAGCTTTGATGGAGAAGGATGGTTTAGAGAAAAGGAGAAAGGGAATCACCTATTATTGGGTTGTAATCACTTTCCTTTTCTTTTTAACATGACGCAATTCCAGTTTCCTCCAAATTTTCTGATTGAATCTATATATTTTCATATGTTTTTGTCAATGTTTGGTAGATACATTTCAAGTATTTTTTAAAAAAATTTCCAAAGGCTAGAGGTAAGGAAAGGAACTAGAAATATAGTTGTGAATGGAGGCCTAAAGGCTATGGATGCTCAAGAAGAGGGATATTCCACAAACGACACGCTTCAAGAGGTAATTTACTTCCTTCCTGCCCTCTCTCCTCTTTGAAAAGACTTAGAAAATCCAGTAAGCTTTCAATTATTACATGAATTATGTCAATCATGATTCACCTCCCTATATTGAATGTTAGATTAGGTTGTAGGCATGTCCCTGTAGAGAAATCGAATAATAGATACGATGGGCCATCTTGCATTTTTGTTTTTATTTTATGCAGTAGTTAGTTTATATATGAAAAATCCCTAAAAATATTGGTTATCATTGTTTCTCTTGTTGTTTAGTTTTTCTTTATTCCTTTGAACTTTTCCTTATGCTTTGGATGAGTTAAGGTTGGTGCATCTACACATAATAGGGGACAAATCCCCATTACAAGGAATACTGAATCTAGAAGTAAGATAGATGGTTATGAGTGATTACATGCACTATAAGATGGATTTTCAAAATCTCAAGCCTTCCTTATAGATTCTGGAGCCTCCAACCACATAATGGTCTTTAAACAGTCATTTTCTTCTCTATATCCCACTGATGGTCCAAGATTTCACATGGGAGAGGAATCTCAGATCCCATATGTAGAGATGGGTACATTATAATTCAAACATGGAATAGGTCGACAATGTTCTCTATGTACCTTCCTTACCAGGAAACTTGTTATCCATTTATTAGATGACACACACTAGTTCACCAAAGAGCATTGTTTTTGAACTTAACATAGTTGATATATCAAATATATGTTCTGGGAAGCTGATAGCTGAAGGTGTTGCAAACCATGGCTCCAAGGTAGATGAGTTCTCACACATTTTTCCATACCTAAATCAAAGTTCCCTATTGACCCATTCCAATGAGACAACCAGAATATGGCATGAGACGTTCAACAATATGAACTTCAAATAATTGAAATAACTACACATTGAAGAAATGGTTGAGGGATTTCCTCTCATAAAGTTCTCTCAAGGAATATACAATGGATTCTTGGTAAGGAAGCATCTAGAGTGAAAGTATGATCTTGGGAAGGAATAAGAACTTCCTACACACTTGATTTAATATATAGTGATGTCTTAGGACCAATCGTACAACTTCTATGAATGGATCTAGATACTTTCTAACCTTCGTTGATGACTATTCTAGGTTCAATGAATTAGTGAATGGATTGAGAAAAAAGTTCTACGCCGATTCATAGAAGTTGTAGGAATTGGTCCTATGTCATCAATATGTATCAAATCAGTAAGGAGGAAGCTCTTATTTCCTTCCCAGGATCATACTTCCGCTCTATATGCTTCCCTACCAAGAATCCTTTGCATATTCCACGAGAGAACTTGATGAGAGGAAATCCCTCAAACATTTCTTCAATGTGTACCTTCTACAAGTATTTGAAGCTTAGATGACTGAATCTCTCATGCAGAGTTTTCTTCTCTCACTGGATTAGGTTAATAGGTAAATTTGATGTGAGTATGGAAAAATGTGTGAGAACTAATATTCCTTGGAGGAATGGTTTGCAACATCTTTAGCTATCAAATTCCTAGAAGAGATATTTTAGATCTCAAATTTGTTAGGTTAAAATAAAAATCTCTTTGGTGAAGCAGTATGTGTCATTTAATAAACATATAACAAGTTTGCTGCTAAGGAATCTACATAGAGAACATTGTTGAATACTCCATGTTCAAATTGTACGGTTCCCTTCCTTATAGTTGGGATCTGATGTTGATGTATTTGCAACTTATTAAGATATTCTAAGGTATATTATCATTGTTTGTTATGTACCCCCATTAGGGATGTTTTTACGCTCTTATGGGATGTCTTAATTGTGTCTAGACCTTGAGGTACAACCTTCATTGTAAGTCAGGGAAATAGTTCCTAGTGCAACATCATGTAATGTGTATTTGGAGTCCCTATGGGAGAAGTACGGCAATATAAGGCAAGACATGTGGGCCCTAGTATTATGTTTGGTCAGTGACTTGAAAGGGTATAATAGGGAGGCACTCTTCCCCAGTTATACACACCTCGCACTCTCAAGTTCACATGAGAGAGAGAGAGAGGGAGGAGATATAGATAGATACTAAGTAATTCTTATTAGTTCTTTTGATCATCTTACTATTTGGAGGATGTTTGCGGGGGTTTAAATTTTATGGTTTCACCGGTGAAAATATTTGTGTCGCATGTATCTTTTATGTCTTATGCATCTTGTTGTACTTGTTATTCTTTGAGATAAAAATCCTAGATAAACTAATTAGATCCAAAGAAAAAATAACATTGTATTAGAGTGTAATATCCATGATCTGCTATTCATATCAGAATACTAACTCTTCTATAATTATTATCTAAGGTGTGCAATAAGAGTTTTGCAGTCACATTAACCACTTAAGATGCAAGGGAAAAAATGTGAATTACTGACAAAGTTGTGGTAATATTATAGAAGGTTGAGGAAGAAAACAAGGAAAATTTAGGACAGAGAAAGTACCTTCCCTAGAACATGTAAATGAGGGACCATTTAGTTTTCAGAATCATCTTTGCTGAGACCTAGTTCAACACTTTTGGGTCACCTAACCGTGCAATTGAGAAGAACTTTCAGATCCATTTAACCAGGGGTTTGTGCAATGAATGGAGGTTTTATCAGACATGTAATAAGAATCAAGTGAGGTTTCATAAATTCAAGAACATATTTTTAGTGCTTTTGGGTTGTTTGGAACAATTTGGGAAAAACTAGCAGTTTTGGCCTAGGGAGACCCTGCACAAAGATAGCTATACAAAAGTGGTATGAACTCAATTAAATCACTTCCTAAGTGATGGGATAGGTATTGGGGTGTTTTAAATTCCTACAAAAACTTTTATAATGGAATTTTTATGCATAAAACTTCTAGAGTGAAGAAAACTCTAAAACTAGTAGAATTTTCCTAGTCAACTGGCAGGGGTGTGCAAAAATGGATGAATTTCAAAACATAATATATTCATACATGATAATGAAGTTTTAGAGACACTACTATATAATTTTTTAACACATAATATCATCTAAGAATACTTCCATGGACATTAGTTAATTCTTATTACATTAAACTGTAAAAAAACCCACTAGATGGGCACATAAATCTCTTATGATGAGATTCTTAAATGGAAGCTATACATTATATAATATTAATTTCATATATAGATAATAAGGAGTATATATCAGCTACATAATTCTAGCTTAAATTGATTTTATTTCTTATTTTACCACACTTGGTAGATCACACCTTTATGGCCTTCCATGTCCCTCTGCAGATTCCTTGGAGCCCCCTTGCTCAAGTTATACTTTCATGAACCAAGAAAGTCCCTAAAAAAAATTGTTTATGTGTATACATGAATTTTAATACAATACTTGCATGTACACACAATGTTTGAGCCAATACCCGCGTACTTGGAAAAATGTGCATAAAAACAAAAACTTTTGGACTTTTCCTCATTGAGTCCTGAATAACTTGACTCTTGGCCTTCCATATGCCTAGAAAATGCTCATACTCGACCCAATATTGCCTATTAGAGGGATATATATTGATCCTTCATCATTGTTGCCTCATTTTTTTATAGTTGAGCCTGCATCCCTTTGTCCCTTTGGAGCACACATTGGTGCTCTTCCCAAGCTTGCCTTTGATTTGTAAGCTTTACATTGATATGTAGGATTGAAGTGGTCGAGGCCCAGGTGGAGGAATCAGTTTCTCCATTTCAATGAGGTGCTGACAGAGTTGGGCAATGTTCTATATATGTTTATTATTAATAGAAATATCCATTTCTTGTCCAATACATGTGTGTAACTATGAATATTTTGTATAATGGATGTAGTTATATTTTATTATACATGATGGTTTATATATGATAGAGTAGGCCTAACACTTTGATATATAGCATGCTTTTCTTGTTTACTGTTTTTGAGAGAATATTGTAGATGCAAGCGTGTTGGGCATGCTCAACGTAGATCTACATCAACTGTCCAGAATAAGGTACGCTTGATATCCATTAGTGTTATATTTATTTATTTCTCTCACATATTATAATGGATTGATTTCTGGTGTCATTCAGTCTGTTGTGGTCCACCCCAAGCCATAGGAAGTTTCTCTCCATAACAGAATTGGTGACTCCACTAGGGAGGTTTTTTCTTTTTCTTTAGGGATTCGGTGCACAATGTGCTTTAATTGCTCTTTGTTTCTCTGTGTTTCTATGTCAGGTATAGATTTAAGTTTTCTCATTAGTGTCATGTGGAAGTGATTTTGGTCTTAGCCTATCACTTGACCCCTCTTTCTTCCTGTACACAATTTTTTTCCTCATAATTGCGTATACATGTGGGTTTTGTTTGAATAGTTGTGCATGTACATAGGTTTTCTGCAAAAAGTCATGTATGTTTCTTTTTTGAGTTTGATTTGGATGATTGAGAGTTGATGGGTGAATTTTTAATGTTGCTGAGTATTCCTGGGTACTGTTGGCATTTTTCTACTCCCTCTGTTTCTGACCAAAGACCTTTTTTATTTGGTTTTTGAATAGAAGTTGTTATTGTCATCTTATTTCATTTTTTTTTTGGTATTAGTGCATTAGATTTATTTTATCTCAGTGTCTTTATTGGTTGTTGTCTAATAGTTGTTGTGGGGTCTGAGAGTAGTAGAGTCTTTTGTTGCTTTCACATATCATTTACTTCAAAAATACAAAAATATTTTATTTTTTGCATGTTTATGCATTTCTGAATTTGCATTTGCATGTTACTTACATTAGGTTTGCTTAGCTGATTAGAAATTGTTCTCCTGGGAAAGGAGCACAAGGAAGAAGCTCACGTGCAAGAAAATAAGGTGCATTGCATGGACTATAGAAACAAAGGAAGATCGTGCAGGAAGCACCAGACCCATGCAAGAAGAATGGAGAGGTGCGTGGTGAAGGAAAGGAAAGAACAGGAGTGTGAAAGTGATAATGGCCGGGAAGCGACAGGTGCAGAATCCATATCATGGCCATTTAAGGTGGCATAATCCTATAGCTACACACGTATGAGGGGATATTTGTAAGTCAGGCTGATAGTGCCTTTTGTCAAGTCATAATCACCACAGTTTTACCTTAAGGGGAAGTTGATGGTGATTGTTAACAAACTTCCTGTATGCAATTGGCACTGTGTGGCCATGTAAAATAGTATAAATAGGAGGGATTCAAGGGAAAAAGGATTGGTTAAGTGGGTTGTGTCTGCTTTTAGTCGGTTGTAACCATGTCTAGGTAAATTTTCCAATGATTGTTTGTCTGTTATTGGCCGTCCATGGTGAAGGATGCCAATTTGTTGTAATGTTGTAGGGATCAGAGGAAGGGAAGACTCAAGAAGAGTCTGGTAGGGATAGGAGGCTATTGAGCCACGGATCTAGCTACTGTGTGCGTAGACCACTAGGAGTAAGGGTATGATAGAAGAACAAACCAAAGAGCATGAGAACCATAAGTATGAGTCGTAAATACATATCTCAAGATCAGTCTATATCCTATATACTGCAAGGTTCTATATCATTTTCTCATGCCAGATAAAGAGCACCTTGGTATTTTTTCCCAGATGGGTTTCCACATTATTTCTTGTGTTGAATGGAAGATTAATGCTATGAATGATTATGTGAATGGTAGTTTTTGCTTTATGTATAATGCTGGAATATTTATTCAGTGTATGATGTTATACTGTAATTAGTAGATAAATGCTTAGGAAAGTACCATTGAATTATGGAGTGTGTCTTTGTCTTAAACCACGATGTAAGTCACAGACAGTCCGTTAGTAGGAATCAGCTGCGTTGCATGGGTTGCGCCATTTGTGAGGTTGAGATCAAGGATACGTTCCGCACGATGACATATGTTTCTGCTCGGTTGTGCACGATAGACTCCTCTGTCTAGCCCTCTTATTTCCTTTGTTGACCTCCTTGGTTGTGAACCAAGGGACTATAATCCCTCAACAATCATGGAAACATGGTTCCGGCGGTTACCCATCGAAGAGATATCTCAGGTGACACTGAGCCTACTTCGCAGGTGTTTTCAACGGGGCTTGCTATGTTGGACCTGTATCTCGGGTGTTTGTTGGGTTGACAGGCTGCATAGAACCTGGGTCGCATGAGTTAGGAAAATTTGCCAACAAATGGTTCCGTTTTTGAGACCTCATTGATCAAATCGAGGGAAATGTTGTGGCAGCTAACGAAGAAGGAGATAAAAGACTGGTTGGATTCTAAAATGCTAGTATTCGTGCAAGAAGAGAGTGCAGGGACACAACTGAGTGGAGTGAGCTGGATAGATGAATATATATATATATATATATATATATATATATATATATATATATATTCTGATATTTAGGATATATTTGTCGAGTTGCCCATTTTAGTGCATAAATGGTTGTCAAGATTGGTGACAAATCAGACAAATTTTCATAGAAGAGAGACTATCGAATGGGGTGATCAGTTGGTTCATGAGGTAACCAACGTAAATAACCCTATTTCTAGAGCTATTGATTTTTGGGTTGACATCATATTGCAAGGATACTTCATATAGTGAATTTGAAATAATTTTTTTCCAAGGACCCTGAAGAAGATACTTGTTACGTATGAGTACATTAATAAATATTATTTCCTATGAAAAGGGTATTTTACAGCTGAGTAGTTGAGTTGCATTCCTAAAAAGAAGGCTATGTCACAGAAGACCTATTGAGAATATGGGAAAGGGTGAGTTGAAATGTTCCTAGGAAGCACAAAACCAGAAATAGAAGTTGGAGTCCTAAGGAGTGGGAGAATATTCAGATCAAGGAAAATAAGGAAAACTGAAAGGGGACTTGGAATCCTAGCTTGTTCGAGGGAAGTGAACACAAAATTCAGTCGTATGAAGATGAAGGGTCTTGTGATGAAGAGGAGAACTATAGCTCGATTTTGAAAGGACCAAAATATTCTAAGGATTCTGAGGGGACGTCGAGGTCATGATGTAACTACATAACCCCAGCAATATCACAAGAGGTAAGATCTAGAGTTTCATCCCCATAAAGGACTACTAATACAGGTAGTGTTATCCTTGCAACTAGTGTGCAAGAAGGTACACCCCCTGTGAATTCTAAACTAGAAAACCTCGATGCCAACTCAATGGCTGTGACAAATGTTAGATTACCCACATTTAATGGGAATGGAACAGAAGAACCATAGCAGCATTGGTTCCTATGTGAATCTCTTTGGATGGTACATTTATTCCATAATGTAGACATAAAGAAAGCGCAGATGATCACGACCTTGAGGGGTCGTGTGATAGACTTGTTCGTGAAGCTTTGCACCACACCAATCAAAGCACCCCAAAATACCCTTAAAGAGATCTGAGCTGCCATGATCTATGAGTTCAGGAAACCTAAATTGGAGTCATGGTGTATTAGTGAGATTACGAAGATTAAGCAGGCTCCAGCGGAAACTATGTGGGACTTTGACTAACGGTTTAAAACCTTGATGGCCAAGGTAAGCTTTAAAATGTCATATGTGCAGCATAAAGAGCGGTTTATTGCTATGCTATTACCACACATCTCAGGTTCGTTAATGCAGCAAAAGATTGAATCATAGACAAAATCATTACAATTGGCAATGAAGTTGGAGGCCTCACCCATTGGCGACGGTGCTATAAGGATGGTGTAGATATAGTCATAGCTGTCCAATATGACGATACAACTTCAAGACATCAAGAAGGGTAAAGAAGCAGAAGAATATTTATGGTGCACAAAATGTAGGATGAACGAACACACTAAAGATAACTTTCTGACCTTCCTGAACTATGTCGCGTTAGGTGCAACCAACTCATTAAACAACCATGGGCTACCATCATGTTGTATATACTAGTTAAGAGTCCACCATGATGAAGAATGTTTATATTTGTAAAAGGTTTTAACTAGTCCTACAAACCTATTCTATAAATTTTGTAAATCAATAGGGCATGATGAAAAATATTGTAGAGCATATCAGCTCTTGAAGAAAATACTGTTGAAACCTACTTAATGAAAAATGAAGGGTTCACTCAGGATGAACAGTGACAAGCATCATATCAGCCTGTGCAGTTCCCACCTAATCAGTATCAACCATAGTATGCAATTCAGCAGCCGTACACACAACAAAACCCTATCGGTCACACTACTGACAAAACCAGTACGCACCACAGTAGCCACACCCACAGGGAATGGGTAAAAGAAAATTCAGAGGAAGAGGTGGAGGCTGAGGATTTGGTAGAGGAAGAGGTCAAGTTACGTGTTATAACTGTGAAAAACCGGGTCACTATGCCAGACATTGTTTAGATCCTGCGAAGAAGTGTTCATACTATAAGGGACATGACCATAATTGTTGGGTGTTATAATGTCTAAATTAATTCACCTAATATTTAATTATCAACCGAGGTTGGTAGGATTAGAGTTGACACAAAATATATGTGAAGGTAGAGGGGTTCTTATGGTGTCGTGGAAATATTTTAACAAACAAAATATCGAAAGATCTTTCAAAATGCAAAACCGGGTCAAACTCCTAAGAATTCAACTATTAAGTCAATTAAACCAAGACAAAATATTAAACTAAATAATTAATAATTTATTAAACTGAAAATGATATTATTAACGACTAATATTTAACTTGGAAACTAAGATGCAAGAAAAACCTAATTAAAAAAGCAAGTAGAAAACTTAATAAAATAAGCAAGTAGAAAACTCAATAGGAAAATAAAATAGAAAGAAACAAGTAGAAAACTTGATAGGAATGTCTTTGAGTTTTGTCCTACAAGTCTCTTTCAATAATCACACAATGAAAAAGGAAAAACCTAAAAACATACTAAGGATATCACATACAATACTAAATTTACATGCAAAGGATAAATCAATCCAAAATCATAAACACAAAATGATACATCAGTAAAGAAATCATAAACAAATTCAAGAAACAAAACACAAGACAACTTAACACATATTCAAGGTGAAAAGAAGTAAAGAAAATAATAAAACTCTAATACATAACCTAAAACACTCTAACTTTAATTTCAATGTTAAATAAAACTATTATATAACTATCTCAATCAAAACATAATTCAAACATTAACAAAACATAATTGAAAACAATCTCAAAATACATAAAAAACACTAAAAACAAAACTAAGGGCTGAATGATAGACTGAACTGTGGGTCTGAAAGGGGTGGTTGAATGGAAGTTTGAACAGGTTGTCCGAATGATAATCTACACATATAAAATAATAAAAATTGACCTAAATGATCTAATCTTCAACTGAATTTGTGCAGATGCAGATCTAATTCATAAAGACAATAGGTAAACCTACTTATTAAGCAAATTTAATAGTGACATAACCTTAAACAAATTCATAAACATAAGGAAAACATTGCATGTTAATAGGAAAAACTAGAATTTAAATTGCATAACTGATAACCAAAAATAGACAGAACTGAATTTAAAGGTAATCTATCTATTTGCTTGGAAATAAACTGAATAATAATTTGGAAATAAAATGACTGAAAATATATTCAAAAGCAAACTATATGTGCAATCTAGTTTCTTAATTCTGGAAATAAAAATGCATTACAGAAAACAAATAAAATAATACAACTAAATGGAGATAAAACTAAATACAACAAAACAAAAAGGAATAAACAAGAAAAGAAAGAAAACCTCTGGTTGATGAGGGGCCCTCTCAGCGAATAGGGGTGGTGCCTGCCTAACTTCTACTCAAATGTAATCTTCAACAACAAAGCATATAGCTATTTATTCAGATGATGGAATAGAAATACAATGTACTCAAGAACAAACTAATAAAGTATGAATTCTTTCCTAACTCTCTCACTTTCTAGCTCTAGCTAACTAAGCTCTCACATAGATGTTGATATATATAATAGTTTACATAGATGAGCAATTAAACCCTTTAGTGGTCGACTGCTCTGTAAATTTAGTCGACTATAAAGGCACATAAAAGATCGTAGGCCAATGCATAGGATCTTCCCTTCTTCAGCGTAGTTCTGGTATTCATCACTGTACAACGCATGCATAGGATCCTTCTTCAGTGCAAATGTGAACTGGTGGTGAACAAAGGAGAACACACAATGTGTTTTCTAGAATGTAGGTTAACACAACAAATCAGCACTTGATCAGCAAGTGAGGTGTTAACAAAGGACACTACAAGCTGGCAGATTATCTAGAAGACAAGTTCCATCACTGAGACACGTGGATAGCAGGTCGTTTGCAGGCTATTTCATATTTTAATTGCCTAAAATCAATTCTCAACAGCGTGTAGTTTGGTTAGCGATCTGGATGGAAAGATGAACAGAAACTTGGACCGTGAGCTAGATACGTTGGGAATCGATCTAGGGAAAACAAAGTGTTTGCTTGCTGGTGTGCTTCAGGACTACATTCTATAGAAACACGCTTCAACATCTCAAAAACTACCAGCAAGTTTTGCGTAGCAGGCTGGATGACAAGCTAGACGTCGAGCTGGACGTGCTATGCGCAAGGCAGGATGAATGTGTTCTTGTTATTAATTTGTCCCAAAAAGATTGTAAAATATGCAAACAAATATATAATGAATTAATACAAATAATGTCAATTTTAATTAATGAAACCATAAAAAATGAAAATAATAAATAGATTTCATATTAACCTTAAATTCATACATACCTAAGATGAATAGTGATCTGCATGACATAAAATATACAGAAAGATAATAAAACGTATGTTTAAATGAGTAATTTAATTGCCAAAAATGATAACAATTCTAGGATCAACATTCCTCCAAACCGAAGAAATGTCAGGTCGCACTAAGCAAAAGGAAAGACAACAGATCAAACTGTCATTGCAAATTTTGAAACATGAGTCAGCAACGGGCATATACATAAGTAAGTAAATTCATAGGGTTTAAAATTAATTCGACCATGTCCAAAGTAAAAATTTGGGCAGGTTGAACATATGACATGAAAGTTGAAATCACATTTATAATCAAGATAATTAGTCAATTATTAATTTACATGCATGATTGGGTAAAAGGATAGGATTATCAATAATGAAATGATAAGAAGAATTTCTAAGCATCCATATGAAGGTAAAAAATATTTTCCAAAAAAAAAAATTGGTTAGCAAATTTTAATTATAAATACTAAAATATTACAATGTTTTATTCAGATCGTCATTTGGTATTTCATTTGGACCTTCTTTTGGTTCTTGATATAGTTCTCCATATTGATTTTGCTGTAAAAATATGCTTCATGCTATAATCAAATTCTACTGCTTATATTATCCTGAAAAACACTTATCATTTGTCAGAGATAAATAGATCAATCATAAATAATGAAAAGTAAAAACAATCTAATTTTTCCAAATCCATCTTCCCCCAAACCAAAGATATGGCGTGTCCTCAAGCCATAGAAGAGAGAAGAGTTTATTGTTCCAAAAATAAAAAATTAAAGAGTTCTATCATATTGTTGATTATTTTGGAAAGAAAAGAAGAAAACTAATTAACTAGTAAATGGAAATGATTCAAAGATGTATATTCATAAAAAATATAATAGTGCTTAGAAAGACCGCATGAATGATAATAATTGAACCAAAAGAATGCCACAGGAAAAACTAGTCATCTATGTCTCATTTTAAAGATATCTTATCATCACAAAATATTGAAGTTTACCCTAGAGTATGTGAGATTCACAGCTATGGGTCCCATTTCTAGGATAATGACATCCTAGGTACATGCTGAATTAGATGGGTAGGGTCAAGCCCAAATTACAGCCAGTCTCAAATGACATGTTAAACAATTAGCCTTAACATGTTTATTCATAAATTCTAAAAAAAAATAATTCTTCATATTATCATTTTTTTACGAACTATGTGCATAGTAGTGCATTAACTAGATCTCTTTTACCAGGTATTTCCCCGCTTCCAGTAGGCCTGTTCAATACCTCGATGGATTTACCTTGGTACCATGCAAGCATAGTCCCACTGCCAGCAAGCCTATTCAGTTCCCTATCGGGTTTACTTGCATTTATCAAGCTTTCATGTTTTGAGTTTTTTTACTTAGCATTGATCTGCTACCAGCAAGCCTGTTCAGTACTTCGGCGGGTTTGCCTTGTATAATGATATTATATATATGGAATTTGATTGGTACTAGAGCGTGTCAAGTCTTGCTAAATACATAATTCAATTTTGTTCAAAATAAAATTATAAGTAACTTTATAATGGCCATAACCATAGATCATGTCCAAACAGAATAACCTAAAGTTGTTCTTTAACCTTACATTCCTTCTTCTTCATAAAAGAAAAGTAATGTTCACCAAAGACAAAATTTCCACTTGCTCTCGAATTATCACCAAAATACTTGAGAGACAAGTTTTGACAACAAGCATAAGATGAACTAGTAATCCATAGGTGTAAGATGAGAATGTGGAAAATATGATAATAAAAGCATGTCTATCTAGCAATTGTAAAAAAAAAGAGTAAATAAAAAATATAAATGTCTGAATCAAAATACCAAAAACCATATGAATCATAGAAGAGCTGGTTAAGTATGATATATAGAGAATTATAAATTTTTTATTTTCACTATAAGCTGAAAATTTCAAAAGTACCCCAAGAAAGGTTAAGACACCGGATGAGTATTTTAACATACTTCCCTTTTCCAAGTAATACTTCATAAGTTTCTTATAGAGATAGAATACTTGTAATCAGACTACAAAACCACTTTTTAGATGATTCAATTTATTCATAAAGACATAATAAAAAGAAAAAGAGTCTTGTGTAAACAACCTATTATAAATTTGTTGCAGCTGCAACTATTTTCCCCAAAAAAAATTAAAAATTTTGGTCCCCCTCATGATTTTAATGTTGCTTTTGAATTGTTTTGGATCCATGAATTTTTGGGTCATGCTTTATTTTTAGATCATCTTGAAGTTCAACTCTCCTCCTGTTCTCAGAAGTGTCTTACTTTTATAATGACTGTGGGTCACGGATCTTGGTTTCTGTTTTATTTGCCACTCGAAGACGAATCGGACCATTTGTCCTTTGTGAAACCACTGTTTCAGAACTAAAACAGTTTCGACCGTTTATAAATTTTAAAGTCATTTCAAGCACTTGACATTTTATTAATCAGGCGCTGTTGTCTATTCGTCTTCCGTCGTTGCGGCTCCCAAAGCAGCTAAGCACCCGAAATGAAAGTGCTCCGCCCGTGTATGAGTGGTGCCAACACTTGTTAAGGTCCTCATAGCAGTAATGAAGTACATGGCCTCTCTTGATGCTTAGCCGTTTTAGTTGATATAATTTGACATTATTTTGCAATCCCAATGAACGATGCATGTTGTTTAATTGCAGGTGAACTCAAGATGTTGTTCAGACTATCGCAGCGTGAAGGCACAGCTGGTCGACAAGTGTTAGAAGGGAGTTGGACAGTTTGGGAAAAGGTTGAACTGAAACTGGCAAGATTGCAAGTAGGGCAAGTGAAGTAGAAGGAAAAATCAATAGCAACAAAAGCGCAGGCCTGGAAGATCTGTCAGTTACTAAGCAGATCATGAGTGTGCACAGAAAAGATAAAGTAGGGATGTGAAACATTTTGAGAGACCGAAATGTCACACATTTGGGGTAGCCCAAGAGGTGAACTATTTTAGTTTAAATATTTGAAAGTTAGAACTGACAGAGGCCTTTTTTCCTTGGAGAAACTTGTAAAAGATCGCTTGTAAGAGGAACTATTTCATTTTACAACTAGGAGTTGCAAATTTTACCTGTTGGAGAAAGTGCTATGTGGAATGTATCAATATGATTAAATGAACAATGTTGAATGGGAACTATTTCGTTTTCAATGGTGTTTAATTAACCGTGAGGATGTTCTAACTTTCTGAACCTATGTTCTTGTCTGAATGTTCTCCAGTATATTCTGTGATGTTTTCCACTGTGAGTAATGAGTTTTGTTTTAACTGAGGATGAGCTATCTTATCATGTATACTTTTCATGCATGTTTATATGTTTGGTTATAAGAACAGCTATCTATGATTTGCCATAACATGTGGACAGTGTTGCATTACTCAAGAATTAATATCTAGCTCTCTAGAGATACTTTAGTTAGTAATTTATTTTTTGAAAGTGTATGTGATTTAGATGCTTGTGAGTTCTAAGATGAGAGGTAAGAACCTGCGCATCACTTTGTGAATACTCCTGGCATTCTTATCACCCTGCATGTTAAGTAGGAACGTGCATCTCATACTTTAAGTCAAAAAATACAAAATATATACGGTGGACCGGGCCGCAACCGGTAAACCCTTTTAGTTTTGTTACTTGACTTATGGCAGCCGGACTGCAAACTGAATGGATTCCCTACACCAAAAAGTCACGGGCTAGTTGGGAACGTTGACTGGGGAGAATCCCTTGCTGTTGTTTCCTACAAATTTCCAGGCCTCAACAGTTTCTAGTGCTAGAAGGAGGGCTTCCAGTGCATGGCTGGCTGAGGAAACCGGTTTTCCCCAAACTATTCCATCGGTAATAGTTCAGAAGCCAGTGTGTTTCCTAATCCAATTTCGAAAGAAGAGGGTAGAGAACATTTGTATTTTGTCGACAACGAAGTTGTTAATAATATGATAAGACACACTCGGGAATATGTGAAGAATATTGGAGGATTACCAATTATCCCTGAATTGCCCAGAAGAGAATATAAAAGGAAGGATCGTCCTATATTGGAAGACTCAGTGCTGGTTGAGGATTGGGAAGAACTTGTAGAAACAGCCTTACAAGAAGTTGTATTACCTTTGAATCAAGAGGGCCCAGATACTCCTCACAGTTCTCCTACTCACACTCATGTTTTCTCACCTCCTCACTCTCCACCCAAACTCATGGCGGGCGTAAATGCAAATCAATCGCCCAAACCACCGAATCCACCACCTGCCTGGAGAGCCAGATCACCTTTAAACCTAACACCTCCATTACATGATCTACCACAATCCTTTGAAAAGATACTGCCCAAATTCGACCCGAGTGAAAAGATACTAGTAGACGACCACTTGCAAAGTTTCTATTTGGAAATATAAGGGTTAAGGGTTGGGGAATATGAAGTTGTAGTTTGTAGACTTTTCCCGCACACCTTTAAAGGAGCTGCTGCATCATGGTACTTTGGTTTTCCTGCGAACTCTATCCCTGATTGGGATACCTTCGAAAGTATTTTTAGAAGTAAGTATGCAACCCAGAAGACTCATGCAGCTCTTATGAAAGGACTATGCACCTTGAAGAAAGAGAGAAAGGAAAAGGTGCACAGTTTTACTCAAAGGTTTGCAGCATATCTCAAGAATTTTTCTTAAGCTGAAAGGCCTATAGATAAAGTCCTGATTGAATATTATACCTCAACTCTGGGACCCGAGTTGGCCATGTTTTCCAAGATTAAGGCCAAGCCCACTTTAGCAGAAACCTATGAGGAGGCAGAGAAAGTAGAGGCTGAAAGGGAAAGTATTAAAGATTATACAGAACGATCAGGAGAGAAAAGTGTGGGGAGGAAAGCCTTATTGTTTACCAAGCCCAAGGAAGAGCAATCACCAGATTTTGAGAGTATGGAAAAAATGATACAGAAGCTTTCTAACAGAATCATAGACTTGGAGAAAGAAAAGGAAGCCCAAAAGTTCTACAAGCCCTATTACAAGAAACGGGAGGACAACAATCAATCCCAACCCCCTCCACACAATTCGGCATCTATTAATTTAACAGAGGTAGGAATGGAAAATTTTTGCACTTTCCACCAACAAATTCACTCTAAAAAGAACTGTACTCAATCGATAAACTCGATGACATTAGTGATGAATCAGCTGTTGGACTCTAAATTAATGGAAGATGGAGATGAGGAAAGAAAAGACAGTGATACGTCAACGAAAGAACAAGAGGATGAGACCATGGTTCTTTGGAACTCTGTCTCATTATTTGATGCCATGGAGGAAAGAAACTGGGATTACGAGGACATCATGGAAGCAAATGTAACACCAAGAATCCAAGGGTTGGTGAAAGAAGACAGTCTCATGCTCCCAAAGATTAAACAGCTGCAAAAAAATGTTAAGAAATTTCAAAATAATTCCTCAGCTGATAAGATTCCCAAATTCACCATTACCAGTCAAGATCCTATGCAGAATGATACGTATGCCAAGCCCCAGGAAGAAAAAATAACTGTTGATAAGCCTCATCCCACCGAACCACAGATGGATTATGATATCGTGGAAGATATAAAGAAGATAAGAGCGAATATCTCATTATTTGAAATGTGTAAGGTGCCACAGCAGAAAGAAAAACTTTTAAAAGCGCTTGAAGCATCAGAGGAGGGGCTGCCCACTGACAATCAACCCAAGGAAGAAGAAGAAATTGGGGAAGCAAGCATTGGGGGTAAGTCTAAGAACAAGAATCCACCTTTCCTCCTCACTTTTGAAATTTTTAATCACAACGTACATAATTTCTTGGTAGACTCAGGGCTGTCGGTTAACGTCATGCCAATATCAGTCTGTAAAAGGATAAATGGGCAGCCTAAGCCATCCACTTGGAGGGTTGTTCAGTTGGATAGGACGAATGTGAAAATAATTAGGGAAATGGAGGATGTCCTAGTCCTCCTGTCCTCAAATGATAAAGTGTGCCAAGTTATTGATATCATGGTGGCCAACATACCAGACGCTTATGGGCTTGTTCTATGCAGAGACTGGTCGGCAAAGCTAAATGAATATTTTGCTTCAGACTGGTCGCATCTGTGGCTGTCGTATAAAGGAAGCCCGAATCAAATTAAAATCTTAAGGGAGCCTCACATGAAATACAACGTTACTCAACTTGAGGAAAAGAACGAACCAGTGGATTCTGTGTTGGGAAATTACTTTATTGAGTTGGAACCAGGAAATTACCAAGCAGAAGAAGCCAGCAACACATCAGACGCTTAGCCTGATCTCCTTCGATTTTCACAGGATGATGAAATTGACTGTAAAATAGTAAACTTAGTGGTAGAATTAGATTCTCATGAAATAGTTAGCGATTTTTGGACATTTTTTTTGATGGTTCTAAGACGTTAGAAGGGTCAGGGGTTGGCTATGTCCTGATCGACCCCAAGAAGAATAAACATTTTCTTTCATGCAGATTAGAGTTTGAATGTACAAATAACACAGCTGAGTATGAAGCGTTGGTGCAAGGTTTGAGGAAAGCAATCGAATTAAAGGTAAGTAATATGAAAGTTTTTGGAGATTCTGAAATAATTGTAAAACAGATTCGGAATCACATACATTGTATTTCTCCTCACTTAAAATCTTATCAAAATGAGGTATGGGACCTACTCAAATGTTTTAACGCATTTAATATTATATCAATTCCAAGACTTAAAAATGCAGCAGCTGACTTGTTGGCTACATCAGCTGCTAGGCTTGTGCCCACTAATAATCGATGCTCCATTGAATTGCTTTTTAGGCCCTCAGTCCCTGATATGATTACCAACCTATGAGTGTTCGACGACAATCAGCAAATTATAGAATGCTTAACAAATGACGAGGTATTTAAAGGGGCGATTATCGATGATGAAGAACATCAAGCCGAGCTCAAATATGATAATTTCATCCCTAAAGGAGTCAGAACCTTCGAGAGAATGTTTGATTTAAATGAAAAATTTAGAAGACCAGCAAACGTGAAGACTCACAGCTCATCTCTACAGTTCGAATTGATAAATTTAGGAACCGAGACAAATCCTAAATATGTGAATCTCGGCAAATGCTATTCACCGGCAGAAAGAAACAAGTTCATCAGTCTTTTAAATCAATATAAAGATGTTTTCGCCTAGACATATGAGGATTTGAAGACGTATGACGCCAGCATCATCTAGCATGTCATCCCCATCAAATCTGGCGTCAAACCTTATCAACAACCTTTAAGAAAAATGCATCCAAAATTGGAACCTCTGATCCAGAGTGAAGTCAAGAAATTATTGGATGCTAGAATCATTTTTAAGGTCAGACACTCTGAATGGGTCTCAAATCTGGTACCAGTGAGGAAAAAATCTGGAGATATTAGGCTATGTGTGGATTTCAGGAATTTAAACCATGCTTCAGATACAGATAATTATCCCATTCCACCCATGGAGGAACTACTACAAATGGTCTCAGGTTTTGAACTTTTTTCTTTATTAGATGGATTCTCAGGCTACAATCAAGTATTGGTAGCCAAAAAAGACAGATTGAAGACAACATTTAGGACCATATGGGGAACCTTCACTTACCGAAGAATGCCTTTTGGGCTTATAAATGCCGAAGACACATTCCAGAGGGCTATGGACATAACTTTCCGTGGTTTGATTGGCCGTAGTGTTGTAGTGTACCTAGATGATATTACGATATTCTCAAAGAGGAGAGAAGAACACGCATTTCATCTAAGGCATATTTTTGAACACTGTCAGAAATATGGTATCTCACTCAATCCCAAGAAGTGTGTGTTTGTTGTTACGGAAGGCAAGTTGATGGGTCACGTAGTTTCAAAGAAGGGAATCTCTATAGATCCAGAAAGGATCAAGGCCATTGAACAGATTCCTCTGCCCCATAATAAAAAGGGGATGCAATCATTTATGGGAACAGTAAAATTCGTGCAAAGATTTGTGCCGGATTTTGCTCAGATTGTCAAACCTCTGCAGCAAATGGTGAAGCAAAGTGCACAATTCAAATGGACTGATATTGAGAAGAACACATTCGGCAATATTAAAACTATTGTTGCACATGCACCCTCCCTAAGAAGCCTAGACTTCGATAAAGATTTTATTCTGTATACTTTTGCATGCGATGATTCACTAGCAACTGTGCTTACTCAGAAGGAGGATGGGGGGGGATGAATTCCCAATATCTTTCATGAGCACTGGTCTACAAGGGGCCGAATTAAATTACCCGGCCATTGATAAACAAGCTTATGTAGTATTGAAAGTAGTGAAACAATTCAGGCCCTACATATTGAAAAATCGAACCAAGGTGATCGTGCCACACCCGGCTGTGAGGTCCCTTTTTGTGCAAAAGGAGTTAGGAGAAAGAAGGGGTAATTGGGTAACAACCCTTCAAGAGTATGACCTCGAGTTCAAGCCAGCTTATATAGTGAAAGGGAAAGGGTTGTGCAAACTAATGACTGAAAATGGAAACAATGAAGAACATGCCTTGGAAGACGAGGCTGAATTACATTCAATATATGTATGCCTTCTGTTCACAGCTCCCAAATCTTGGTATAGAGACCTTGTGCATTACCTTCAGACAGGATTGTTGCTAGAACATTGGAATTCTAAGCAAAGAAGAGCGCTGCGTCTTAAATAATCCTCCTATCAAATTGTTGAAGGAATATTATTCATAAAAAATTACGATGGAGTTCTTCTTAGATGCTTAGAGAAAGAAGATGTGAAAAAGGTAATGACAGATTTGCATGACGGGCCTGCTGGGGGACATTTTTCAGGAGATACTACAACTCACAAAATTCTCAGATCCAGTTACTATTGGCCCATGCTTTTCAAATATGCACATTCCCATGTCAGGAAGTGCAACATTTGTCAAAGGTGCAGTGGAAGACAATCTAGAGCAGCTAGACCACTGAAGCCTGTGATGATCACGGAGTCGTTTGAGCAATGGGGGTTGGATATTATTGGGGAGATAAAGCTAAACTATTCCCTACAACACAAGTATATTCTGACCACAACCGATTACTTCACTCGCTGGGTCGAAGCCATCCCGCTGCGCAAAATAAATGAGGACGCGGTCATCAATTTCCTACAGGACCATATTATGACCAGGTTTGGAGTTCCAGTTTCTTTAGTTTTTGATAATGCTACTTATTTTTCCTCAATGAAATTAACTGCTTTTGCTCATGAGAAAGGGATTAAGTTGCATTACTCTACTAATTATTATCCACAAGGAAATGGCTTAGCCGAATCTACCAACAAAAATCTAATTAAGATTTTAAAGAAGACTGTGATAGAAAACCATAGGAGTTGGCACTCAGTGCTACCAAATGCCCTTTGGGATGATAGAGTCACCCCCAAGTCTTCAATAGGAGTGTCTCCATATACCCTTGTGTATGGTAAAGAAGCCAATATTCCACCCAATATCATGCTACCCTCTTCCATAATAGCTCAAGAATCCAGAGGGTCAGATAATGAAGTCTTGCAAATAAGGATATATAATCTCCTAAAAGAAGAAGAGGCTCAATCTAAAGCCAGAGAGATATTTAAGAAACAACAAGAGGTAATAAAGAGATGGTTCGATAAACATTAGGCAGGAACAAAAGATTTTGAAGTGGGAGATTTGGTTCTCAAGTGGGACCACCCCCATGATGAGAAAGGAAAACACACGAAATTCCAGCAGTTGTGGGTAGGTCCTTTCCAGATTGCGGCAAAGCTTGGCCCTTTAACTTATAGGTTACAATATTTAGAAGGGTGGAAAGAGAACTTGCCAGTAAATGGCTTAGTTCTCAAACCTTACTTTTCTTGATTTTTGTTCTTCTATTTTGTATATAAATAATCTGGCCTGACTGTCGTCTTGGAATCATGATTTTTCAGTTTTGTTTTAGTTTAGATTTCTTCTGATTTCAATAAAACCTATGGTTGCATGGGGAACATCAGAATTTGGACTGATCAAAGTTCTTAGTTGTAGGACTATTTAGAGCCATTTATCTAAAAGAACTTCTTCCATTTTAGTAGTTTTCTCAAATAGCTGTGTACACATTGAAGTCCTGCTTAACCCTTGTGAAATAAACCAGAATCAAAGGTTCTGGAATACTATTTTGAGGCTCCATCCATGTCACATTTAAAATGTCCTAGGGAGGGATAGCAAAGGGCCCATGGAAAGGAGCAAGGTAAACAGCGTATTAGATACAAATGATCCCATGCCAAGAAATGGATTCCAAAGGGCAAATAAGAGTCAAAATCTCCTATGAAAACATTATATATAAAACAAATGTGGAACCATATAAGTACTAAATCGCTGAAAGTTCCTCTCCGTCCGTGAGATGAAAAGTGAATACACCTCTCACACAAAAGGACACTTGGGATAGAGGACCCTGAATTAAAATTAAAAAATAAAGGCATACAGGAGGACTCATGTGAAAAGGACAAAATTCCAAAAGGCACGAAAGTGCTAAAGTGGCATGGGAATGAGGAACAAATGAATATTTCTATTTACCATATGCTACAATCCTGTGGTGTCCAAGCCGAAAGCTACCCGAAGACAGAGGTAACAATGAAACTCATCTTTAGGCCTCAAAAGAATTATCTTGACTTGAAAAGCCCCAGTTTCCACTCTCCCAAATCGGACTGTCATCAATGATTAAAAGTACATATACTTGCCATTTGAGAAATCCAGATAGCTGGAAGAATTCAATAAGTTCGTTTGTTGTTTAAAAAGTCTATCACTCAAAGAATATTCATCCAGAGATCTAGGTTCACCACGTAATCACCAATTTTTGCAGCTGCAACTGTTTTCCCCAAAAAAAATTAAAAATTTTGGTCCCCCTCATGATTTTAATGTTGCTTTTGAATCGTTTTGGATCCATGAATTTTTGGGTCATGCTTTATTTTCGGATCATATTGAAGTTTAACTCTCATCCTGTTCTCAGAAGTGTCTTATGTTTATAATGAATTTGGGTCACGGATCTTGGTTTTTGTTTTATTTTCCACTCGAAGACGAATCGGACCATTTGTCCTTTGTGAAACCGTTGTTTTGAAACTAAAACAGTTTCGACCATTCATAAATTTTAAAGTCGTTTCAAGCACTTAGAATTTTATTAATCGGGCACTGTTGTTTGTTCGTCTTCCACTGTTACGGCTCCTAAAGAAGCTAAGAACCCGAAATGAAAGTGCTCCACCCAGCATTGTGGGTTGGTTTTCAGTCGCCTGTCCATAGCCTTTTTCTTTCGCCGTTACGGCTGTGCAAACCACTTGGCTTCTGATGTCGATGTCTTTTCGATTTCCGATTGGAAGTTTTTCCCGCCCACTTTTTAGTTCATAACTCTTCTGACTCCAATTTTCCGAATTGTTTTCACAGTGCCCGTCGCCTGTTAAGACCCGCTTATGCGGCTGTGAGTGAGTCTCTCCTACCGATGTTAGCATTCTAAGCCACCGATGAGTTTTTCGTTCTTCGTCGTTAGTAATTATTTCAAGCCCGTGTATGAACGAGATAGTGGTGTCGACACTTGTCAAGGTCCTCATAGCAGCAATGAAGTACATGGCCTCTCTTGATGCTTAGCCATTTTAGTTGATATAATTTGACGTTATTTTGCAATCCCAATGAATGATGCATGTTGTTTAATTGCAGGTGAACTCAAGATGTTGTTCAGACTATCGCAACATGAAGGAACAGCTGGTCGACAAGTGTCAGAAGGGAGTTGGACAGTTTGGGCAAAGGTCGAACTGAAACTGGCAAGATTGCAAGGAGGGCAAGTGAAGTAGAAGGCAAAATCAATAGCAACAAAAGCACAGGCCTGGAAGATCTGTCAATTACTAAGCAGATCATGAGTGTGCACAGAAAATATAAAGTAGGGATGTGAAATGTTTTGAGAGAACAAAAGGTCACACGTTTGGGGGCAGCCCAAGCGGTGAACTGTTTTAGTTTAAATATTTGAAAGTTAGAACTGACAGGGCCTTTTTTCCCTGGAGAAACTTCTAAAAGATCGCTTGTAAGAGGAACTATTTCAATTTACAACCAGGAGTTGCAAATTTTACCTGTTGGAGAAAGTGCTATGTGGAATGTATCAATATGATTAAATGAACAATGTTGAATGGGAACTATTTCATTTTCAATGGTGTTTAATTAACCGTGAGGATGTTCTGACTTTCTGAACCTATGTTCTTTTCTAAATGTTCTCCAGTATATTTTGTGATGTTTTCCACTGTGAGTAGTGAGTTTTTTTTTAACTGAGGATGAGCTATCTTATCATGTATACTTTTCATGCATGTTTATATGTTTGGTTATAAGAACAACTATCTGTGATTTGCCATAACACGTGGACAGTGTTGCATTACTCAAGAATTAATATCTAGCTCTCTAAAGATAGTTTAGTTAGTAATTTATTTTCTGAAAGTGTATGTGATTTAGATACTTGTGAGTTCTAAGATGAGAGGTAAGAACCTGCACATCACTTTGTGAATACTCTTGGAATTCTTATCACCCTGCATGTTAAGTAGGCACGTGCATCTCATACTTTAAGTCAAAAAATAAAAAAATATATACGGTGGACCAGGCCGCAACCGGTAAACCCTTTTAGTTTTGTTACTTGACCTACAGCAGCCGGACCGCAAATCAAATGGATTCCCTACACCAAACAGTCACGGGCTAGTTGGGAACGTTGACTGGGGAGAATCCCTTGCTATTGTTTCCTGCGAATTTCCAGGCCTCAACAAAATTACTCTTATGTATTCAAAGAAGCAGGCACCTATTTACATCTATACAAGTGATAATAACTCAAAATACTTTTCAAGGATCAGGAGGAGGAGGAATAGCTTCCCCTTCAAATAATTCCATTTCATTTTGCTGCAAAACATTATGTATAAGATCCTATTAGATTTCATTTGATGATAAAGTCTGAGTCTATGTCCGTTTACTACAACCATCAATTGTTTTAATTTTTACTAACCCATTGTGAAAAGCTGTAACTACTTCGTATGGACCCATCCAACAGGTGGTTAATTTTCCTTTAAAATTTTTAAACCATGAGTCGAATAGTAGTGCCCAATCTCCAGTATTAAATTTCTTTTGCTTAATAAATTTATCATGGCATGTCTTTCGTTGATTCTATATTAGCATGGTTCTTTGGAGTGCATCTTGTATAATTTCATCTAACTCATTAATCTGCAATATGCATTGTTTATGTGCTTCATCCAAATTCATGCCTAATTGTGCTGCCATATGAAAGGTTTTAAATTGAAATTAAATAGGTAAAAGGACTTTTTTTCTATACACTAACTCATAGGGGGTATGTTCGGTAGTGTTTCTACATGTTATCCTATAGGCCCATAAAGCCTCTGGGAGTCTATCTGCGGAGTCGTTATGATGTAAGTGAATGGTTTTAGTTAAAATGGCTTCTAATAATTTATTAGTTGATAATACCTAACCATTAACCTGAGGGTGATAAGGTGAATATTTGCAATGTCAGATGCCATATTTCATAGTAAGTTCTTTCATTAATTTAGAAGTAAATTGAGTACCCTGATCCGTGACAATTTCTCTAGGTACACCAAACTGGGTGAATATTTATTCATATATGAATTCTACCACCGATTTCTCTATAGCTCTAAATAAATCTTTAGAATCTACCCATTTGGTGACATAGTCCGTTCAAACTAGGATATATTTATTTTTATAAGACATGGGATAAATTGGTCCTACAAAATCAAGAGCTCATTTCTCAAAGGGTTCAATCATTACTTGGGGTTGTAACGAAATTCGATCAAATGATGTAGGTCTACCAATTCTTTGACAACTATCACATCCTTTGACATATTTTGCAGCATATTTAAAAATGCTTGGCCAATAATAACCAGAATGTAAGATTTTGTATGTCATCCTCTAATCAAAAAAATGTGCTCCACATGGTCCACAGGGATGATTTTAAGAACCCCCCCTAATTTATATGTATAAAAATTGGGCGAATCTCTCCGATATATAGGAAAATTTGAAGGCGATTTTATCAATAATATAATATGTATATATAAAAAGTTTGGCGAATCTTTCATTTTATTATATAATGTTGTAAAATTTTGGTGAATCTTTCATTTTATTATATAATGTTGTAAAATATTGGTGAATATTTCATTTTATTATATAATGTTGTAAAAACTTGGCAAATATTTAACTTCATTATAAAAAATTGTAAAAACTGGTGAATCGTTCACTAATTTATAGAATATTGTCAAAATAAAAGAATAACAACATTAGTCAAATAGCATGAATCACATCATCAACAACATAACATGTAGACTCACAAGTCACAACAGGAAGGTGCCAGTGAAACACAACTGCACTGACTAGATTCAGGGCAAGTGGGGACTCCACTTGTTATCCCGTCCCTTAATGGTCCAACGGACATGTGGGGACCTGAATCTTGACAAACTGATAAACTCATAGAATCATACATTATTCTCGATCTTGGCCTCCACTAGCCAATTATGGTCATGGAGGCTAATACAATTATGCATTGTAATTATGCCAATTGATTATTGCATTAGATGAATGTTGGTCTTGTGCCAATAGGTATCCTACGATCAATGCATAGTAACCTAGTCCATAGACCATTTTTCTCTTTGCTTAAATATGTAGAGCTCGTTTATTTTTTTGAATAACGATAAGTATTTACAAACAAAATAAATAGTCAGTATAAAAGAATTGAAAAACTAAAGAAAATTAATTCATGCAACTAAAAGTTAATAAATGAATCTTTTCTCAAATCCTAAAACCAACCTTGATTCAAGCTACAACAAAGGGTTAAATCAAGCATCGAATGAGAACTAGAATCATTCAAAGGAATTAACACAATATTTAACCAAAATACACACAAACTTCAAAAATGAACAAAATGCTTCAAATAAAAGCAATAAACAAACCATAAAAATTTGTTAAGATATTTGTGCTAAACACCAACATGGTTTCATGTACTTGAATGAGCCCATTCTTTCTTAGCGAAAGTGTTGTCAAATTAGTTATTTATCATTTAATGTTAGGAAACTATCTATGTGAAGAGATAGCTCCTTAGCCTAGCTTTCTCAAATTCGAGCGTCATTTCCTATCAAATATAAGAAAGAGACAATGTAAGAGATAAATATCAAACCATCAATCTTAAAATAAGCTGCATGAAGGTAATGTAGCTCAAATCATCAATGTTACAACAAAAAAGTATAATGTAGAATCTATTTTTACCTAAAACATAACCTCAAATTCATATATGGAGTTGGGGTTAGGTTTGAGTTCTGCTTTTAGCTTTTTATAGGAGCTACTTTTGGGATCCCACTTTGTATTGTTAGCTTTTAGCTTTTTATAGGAGCTACTTTTGGGATCCCACTTTGTATTGTTAGCTTTTAGCTTTCTATAGGAGCTACTTTTGGGATCTCACTTTGTATTGTTATCATGGTACTGCG
>LPNX010795144.1:2105818-2134115 GCA_001517045.1 Pseudotsuga menziesii | reverse complement strand
ATAAAATAATCTTATCTTATCATAATTCTTTTTGTTACCTTCATCATATGCTTAATGTGTTACTTTCATTATATGCTTAATGTACATATTGTGTGTTAGTCAGTTGTTAGATTACCACAAGGTTAGTTAAGCACACAAAGTCTACACCACCAGTTTTAGATTGGGTACCATCATCAAAATGGGGGAAAGTTCCCAAACGTTTCCCAAGGATTTATTTCCAAGGAAAAAAAATGCTAATGTTCCACCAAGTTTCTGGGATGTGCAAATTTGGGAGCAAGGGAACACATCCAAGGGGACATGTGGAATCACCCCACAAAATATATGGAACATTGAAGTCTCCAACATAGGAGGCCAGCCCAAATACTAAAAATATTTAAAATATGAGAATTGAAATGTTAACCATTAAAACTATTACATAACAACAATTTAAGCTTATCCAATTGGCAAAAGCACACCCAACTGCTAATATCCAGCACACAATAGCAAGAGAACAAGTATAGAAGTACCCTGTTCTGAGCATTTTCTTCCTGTAGTGCTAGACCCTGTTCTGAGTATTTTCTCCTAGTTGCAACATCACAACCAACAACCACATAATAGTAAATGTTTGATGTATTTATTGTTCAACAGTAGAAAATAATTAAATATTTACTATTCACTGTACCCACAATATCCAACAAGGGACTATGGAAAATACTTGAGGTATTAAGTTTTAAGTTTTAACTATGGCCACAACAATAAATATCTAGCAACAAGGTTTCTACGATTCCAACAGTCCACAACATCTAGCAGCAAGAATTATGTTTCACAGCATCCGGGAGTCACAGGCCGAAGGTCTCAACTCTCCCTCACATGGTCTCACTCACACTTCCATGCCCACATAGCCTCACTGCTCACACAAGTTAAAAGACAATGCACATAACTCATAGTCCCACTAAATGGCTTCATTTGTGCACCATGCTTTGCATTAGCAACAACAACACTATTAATCTTCTTCCAAATTTTATTAGCTTCTGCTAATTTAACTTGACCACCAATTCGGCTTCTTCATGCATCAATCTGAGTTAAATTCTATATAACATATAGGCATCTACCAATTGATTAGATTTTTAAATCAGTTATTGCCGCTCTTGTTGTTAAGAGATTCCAATAATTAAGGGGGTAGAATTTTTTATTCATTGAGGATTTAAATATGTCCCAATTCACAGCCTACATGGAACCAATATTTATCTTGCACTCACATAAATCCTCCCATCATAGCAAAGATTGCCTAGGCATGCATAGTTTTTCAAATACAACTTTGTCGTCATCTGTAAATTGTTTCACTTTGAAAAAGGGGGATCTAACTTCCTTGGGAAATTATCAAGTCTAAGGCCTCCACCTGATCGGTCGTAGAGTGAAATTTTCACTTTGGGTTTCACTTTGAAAGAGGAACCTAGATTTAGTACCGAGCCTCCTTGAGAAGTAATTCATTTCTTGCCTAGATTGAGATCAAACAATTGCTATTGAATAGTATCCTATCATGTTGTTATAGAAGTTGTTAAATTCTGCCGCAGATGGGCTATATTCATTAATTGACCATCCATAGGCCCAAATTTTGAGTTTAGAGTAGCAACTTTGGCTTCAAACATTCCAACACAACTCTGCAATTCATCCTCCATTTCCTTCTTTGTCTAAGAGCAAATATTTCCCATAAATTGTGTAGTGAATCCACAACTACATGTGAAACAAATTCTCTAAAAGTATAATACCAATATTATACCAAAGTATGCCTAGTGGAAATAAGTGTGACAACTGCAATATATAATCCTGCATACACAGCCAATATAAAATGGCAAGCAAATATTGAAGTAATCAAACAATCTTGGAAAATGAATCCACACAATAGGAAAAAAATTTTGAAGAAAATATCAAATCCAAATTTTCATTAAACAAAACATTATGTACAACAAAGATATGAACATAATTGAATCTTTTATCAGCAACTACAATCCATCAATTTCTACAAACTCCAGAGATCCAATGGAATTGAATTAGCTGTACTACTAGCTTTACTCAACCCCATTACAAAATGAGAAAGGAATATAAATACAACATGATGAATATGAAGCATTGTAGATCTCATTTTTTCATATCTCAACAATACATTAGTGTACAATAGTCAAGGAGATGAAAAGACAGAGAAAAGATGTGACAATTTTTTATGACCGTGAGCTTATGCTCATAACCACTTGTTGAGATCTCTATCCACTTCAGCAAACCTGTGTCAAACTAAATTGTGAGACTGCACCCAAATTTGTGCCCCTAGGTTAGTGCTTACGTGCATACAACTAAAATATAAGTGCGACATGCGCCCATAACACTATCGATTGTCACTCTAATGTGCACAGTTATTGGATTGCAGCACATGGTCCTGCTGAAACACCTTTTAGACTGAACTCTCTTCTTTCAATTTAGGACCTGATTGATTCTGACTCTTATTATGGATCAAACACCAAAATCTGAATCTTATTATGTATCAAACAACCCTAAGATCTCCTTTTCAAGATTGTGCAAGATGGGAAAAAGGATCCTACATGCCCCGCTTTACTAGTGTTCTTCTTTGACCACTCTTTAAAGGAAATTATGCCATTGAAAGGTAAAATATTGTTTCATTCTAGAAATCTTACTCACTCCAAATCACTTTGATTGATGACCCTATATGCAGGATCGATGGCTTTAGGACAATGGTCAATGCTCTATTGGCTTGCTCTCATTGCATAAATGGAAGATTTTCACTAAGTCATTGAGCAAGAGTTTTTTTATTCATTCTTTGAGAACTTAGAGGCCAAGGGGCAGATTTTGGTGGGAGACCTTCATTTCTAAATTTTGACCCAGAAAAGTATGCCCATCACAAACCCTCCCCGTATGCATAAGACCTCCAAACCATTGTTTCCACACTCTTGTGTATGACTCCCAACACTCCCTAGTACAGCAAGTCCAGCTCTGAGATGATTACTTACCTTAATGCTGTTACGATTTTCCTTGATAGAGTATTGACAAATCAATACTCGTCATTCTCAATGCTCTTATGAATTCTGTTAACAGAGTGTCAACATTCAATACTCACCATAATCCTGAGTATGTCAAATTTGTACAGTCCCACCCTAGCCATTTCTGAGTTCACAAATTTGTGTTGTCCCATCCTGGACATTTCTTATTTGTTAATCCAACACCAATTTCATATTCTCATCCCCTTTCCCGAGGAAGGCTAGTATTTGTGGCCATTCCAATCATGTCTGATTGCTCTTGCATGGTTTCCATTGATGCCATTGCCATGTTTCTTGGCTGACCTGAATCAAACAATGTAAACAATCAATCCAGTAGATCTTATTCTGTGTGAGATAGAATGGCCATACAATGCATGTATCCTTCTTTTTTCTTTTTCTTTTTCATGTTTCTTTCTTTATTCCATTTTTCTGTACTGGTTGTGATTGCTAGGTTGGCTAGGAAGGGATGGTGTATGGGAAAAGAAGGGAAAATAATTAACAATTGAAGAACATATCACTACAGAATCGACGGGAAATATAAACAAAAAAAAAATACTGATTTGTGCTAAATAATAAACTGCCAACTAGCCTATGTTAGGAACAAAGGATATAACTCAAAGGTGCAAAGCACAAAAGCAATTAGCTAAACATCTGACAGAAGCAGGATATATAGTCACACACTGCAAAATAAATCATATTCTACAACTTCTTAAATAATTGACATTAAAGCTCATATTTACCACTGATAGAAATCCATGTACATAAGCACTTTAAAGACACTACTGGGCTCAAAGCAGAGATGAAAACCTTGAAGTAGAAAAAAGGCCTCTTGCAAAAGACTAAAAGTGTAAAACTAGTCTACATAATCCTCGATTTCATCTGTTCTGTAGACCTGTGAAGATGAAGGATTATGGGGACTGAGAAGGAGAAAGCAAGGTAAACAACCAATACACAAGCAATGAAAACCAACATAGAATATGTGCATCCAACAGGCATCCAAAAGTATACAGAGTGTTGGGCTTTGCTAGAGATTAGGGTTTCTTATGTTATAGAATTTATTGAGCCCCAACAGCTGTTATGTTGAATTCATTGGCTGTCTTTTCATCTTCTCATTTGTCATTATTGGATCGTGTGGCAGTTGCACTGGTGGAATATGTTGATTGTTTGACCTTGAACTAGGGCCTTGTTTGAAGCAAAATAGTTCAGATATGGAAACATTCATTAGATCTAGGAAGTTTTGTGAGTCATGGCCTATTCATCTCAAATTATGGCCACACTCCAATCTTCAATTAGCAGCAATTAGCATTTTTATGGCCCTTGGATGGCACTAAGAAGCATATTTGTGTAGGTCTGGGCACATTGGGAACAAGTTTGTGGAAGGAAACATAATTAAAACCTATTTATTCTGAATTATGGGAAGAAAGAAACCTAATTCTTGTAGCAGCACTCCATGTTGGGTTGTTTCCTATCATTTTTGCACATTCTAGATAGTTTTGGGTATGTTTTAACCATGTCTCAACCCTCCAAACATCAACAAGATCGGCCCTGGGTATAATGTGGGCATCTTCCTTGTAGTGGCAGCCATGATTTAGCATCAACCAGCAATAAGAAGTCTGGTCAATCTGCAAGTAAAGAACAACAATAAAGATCTTAATTTATCCACATTCTGGGTAGATCTTGAGTGAATTTAGGGTTTTCCTTGATCCCAAGCAGAGTTAAGTCCAAATCTGGTCCAATTCTAAGTAGATCTAGAAAGGCTAATGATCCTAGTCCCATGCTGCAATAGATTTGGGAAAGTTTAGTGGAAATAAACAAACTAAATTCCAAATATGGGCATAGTTTGAACTTTGAAGTATTTTCTGTCACAGCAACCACTGATTATGTATTCTGTGTAGATTTGGTTTTGTTTGAAAATGCTTCATCAAACCTATCCATTCTATATTCCGGAATGATTCATCAAACCTGTATATTAAAACCTTAGATACTTGAGCATCAAATAAAGACAAGAATCAAGTACATTCATCAAAAGAAACCAAATCAAAACCCCATTTAAATGGGTGAATAGGATTTTTCCCACACAGAAATGGTCCTAGCTTTGGGGGCATGTACAAGTTCAGCCTATTAAGTACTTTGTCATGGATATAAACCGACAACTAGAAAAATCTCAGAAATGCCACCTTTTTTATATCTTCTACCTCAGGATCACAGCACACTAATTCAAATGGGTTTGAGCAAGATGGGATAATATGATGCATGTAATTTGAATTTAACTCGTCTAAGTCTTTTTTCTTTGGTGCCATGTACATTCATCAAAAGCAACCAAATCAAAGCCCCATTTAAATGGGCGAATAGGATTGTTCCCACACATAAATGGTCCTAGCTTAGGGGACATGTACAAGTTCATCCTATTAAGTACTTTGTCATGGATAAATACCAGAAACTGGACAAATATCAGAAATGCCACCTTTTTTATATCTTCTACCTTAGGATCACAACACACTAATTCAAATGGGTCTAACCAAGATGGGATAATATGATGCATGTAATTTGAATTTAACTCGTCTACTATTAGAGCCTAGCATGTGCCCAGCAAAATGGATTTATTTCCCAAATATCCATTGTTTACTGCTGCTACTCATTTTCAAAAGTTCACAGGTCTAATTTTTAGCCACTTTACCATTTCTATGATGCATAAACTTGTCAAAAATGCACGCAAAACACACCAATAATTGGATTTGCTTGATTTATGTTTATTTGAAGGCTGGGACAGATTTGATCTATTGTTGTTTGAGGCTAACAAATACCAAAACTGCCAAAAATATCCCAAATCAACTAATTAGGTTGTTAGGAGGCTCAACATATGCCCAAGTCATCAAGGAATGTGCCCATAAATCATTTTGATTCATGTATGAGGATTAAACAGGACAACATGCCCAGGTTTGCTTTTAATCATCCATAGAACTGCTGAGGGCTCAGAGAGATCCATCCATATCAAATGAGATCACAAATTATCCATCTCACCATCACATGAACCAAATATCTACCAATCTAGACTCCAAGGCATCATACTAAGCCATCCATCCATGATAAAACAAATGCAATCAACAAAGGAGGTTCGTGACCTAAGCATATATTAATGATCATGAACCAGTTGAGATTAAGAAGAAAGGTCTTGGAGAACCTAGGCTCTATGCAGAGCAACAAAAACAATTATTTAAGGATGCCATTGAAATTTGTAGGAGCATGGTTGCTAAAGATATCTCGAGTTGCACATAGGCATACAATTCAGTTCCAAAAGTTATTAACTAGACATATAATTGCAAAAGAATCCTAACATTGAGGGAACAAAGAAGATCAATCAATCAATTGGTGTATTGGTTCCACTTATTTCAAAGTATTTTGGGAATTAGTACCTAACATATGAAAATTATGCCAATTATATTAGAGGAATGTTGGTCTCATGCCAATAGGTCTCCTACGATGAATGGAGAAAACCTAGCAACCATTTGTCCAGGTGGATCCAGAACACAAGGAGGAGCTTGAAAGTATAGAGGGGTTTGAACAGTTGGTGAGATAAAAGGATGAAAGCTTTGAACAATATGGTTTCTTCCTTCAGTTTTCACAGAGTTTTGATTACGCAACTCAAAGGCAATCTTTTTCATTCTTGAAATAATCCATAATGTCGTTGTAATAAGTTATCTAGTTACTTCTACGATTTCTCTATCCACGCTATATTATTTGTGATGAAACCATGGGGTCCTAACACCCTTGATTAGAGAGTGTCATTGTCCCATCTTTCTTTTGTTTCAAGACTAACAAATCAAAATGCTTTCAACAATTTGTGTGCTTCAAAAATTGAAATGAGTACTAAGGGCATTTGATCTTGAATTTTACATTATCACTAATCAAGCTTGGTCATATTTGACAAGTCTAGTGATTTATGAGACTTTGGATTACATCACAATGATGCATTCACCTTACTAAACATTCACACCATGCACATTTCTAATGGGACAACATCAAACTCTACTTCATCAACATAATTGATTGGATGATGAAATTTAATTTGCTATGCATAGTTCAACAACTGCATGCAAAATGATATTTTGATACCAAACTGTGCCTATCTAAATAACAATAAATTTATCATTCATACACAAACACAATATAATGGAAAATCAATATGTATTATACAATGCCATAAATAAATTCTCAGGTCATTCTCAAACAATAAATGTGCAATTTCAACTCTGGAAATTCACTAAAATAAATATTCTGTAGAATAATTTCAACCATGTCCTGAAAATTGTGTACAAATATTAAAGCTAGAAGAGAATGTGAAGTGTTTTTCTTCTTAACTCTTCATATCAAAGAATACCTAGTGTACAAATTCAAGATGACGAAAAGACAGATTAAAAGAAAGAAAGAAAAAAAAGATTTGTTATTACTGTCGGCTCTTGTGAGTAACGATTGGTTGAGATGTCCTGCACATCGCACTTAATTCCCTTTGTAAAAATTATATGTTAAGAGGACATGCATTTTGATATTTTTCAAAAAATGTGTAAGAGAGGACAATTAAATAACGAACAATTCCAAGAGCTCTGCCCTCAAAAGGATCAGATAATTCTTTAAATTGTTTTTAGTGGAAGCATTGTATACAACAAAAACAAAAATAGGATTAGCTACACTATATGTACTCTGTGAAACATATCAAGAACACTGCAAAGTTTGAGAACATATAGTAGTTATAACTGGTATGGTATTCTACATAGATCTTCTGAAGCATCCAGACGTTTGCACATATCTACTATGTTAGACCACTAGCTGCATAATATTCATGCCAATCAGATATCTTGAAAATAGCCCAGCAACTCACTCTTAGTTGGGTCTTTCCAAAAATTTCCCAACAAAATCTCTCATCTAGGCATTTCCATTAAATTAGTCCCTTTGCCAGGTATGAGAGAAAATTGAAAGATGGTCAAGGAAACAAAAGCTAGCATAAGCTTGATTTATAGAATAACGTTGACAAAAAAACAAACACAAAGAAAGGAAAAAAATGGGAACCAAATGAAAGGAAACAAGAGTTACTTGAAATGAAGTTGTGAAAATCACCTTTAATATTGATGTATTTTCCCAATGATCTTACCCAAATGTTTGAGGGTGGCCTTCTAAATGTCCAAGAAACTTGACAACCTACAGCATATTAGGGTGCTTGACAGGATCATCATGAGTGCACATTGAGGCCACATGCAACATTTGAAGCATTTGAAACTTCCAAGATCCATTAGAAGTGACAGAATCCAAGGCCTCAGTTGCTTTCCCTTTGTTGATCATCTACTAAACCCATCCTACTAGATTACCACCTTCTATATCTTTGAAATTTGGTCCAGTTGGTTCCTTCCCTGTGAACATCTCAAGCAAAATGACCCCAAAGCTATAGACATCGCCTCTGGTTGTTGATCTCCAACTTTGACCATATTCTGGAGGTATATATCCAAAGGTACCTTCTATATCTGCTTACGTGAGTCTCACAGGCACTAATAAGGCGTACCAATCCAAAGTCTGCAACTCTAGGTTCAAAGTCAACATCCAATAGTATGTTGCTACTTTTCATGTCTCTATGAATGATGTGAGGGATAAAGCCGTGATGAATAAACGCAAGGCCTTTAGCTAAACCCATAGCAATCTTAAAGCATTTCGGCCAATCAAGGACCTCCAATGCATCAACTCTGTTCCTTAGCAATAATCAAGGCTTCCATTCACCATAAAATCATAGACCAACAATTTCTCATCATCGAAAGAGCACTATTCAAGTAATGGAACCAAATTTATGTGCTTGACTTTTCCTAAGGTCTTCATCTCTACTAGAAATTCTCTATGGCATTGAGTTCGAGCCTGTCCAAGATTTTTTATGGCTACAGTTCTTTCATCAGGAAGTACAACTTTATAAACTGTACCAAACCCGCCATCTCCAATTATGTTGGTCTTACAAAAATTATTTGTAATCTGCAGTATATCAGCCAATGTTAGGCGAAGGAGAGGCCTTTCAAACATGGCTACATTTATGCTGAAGGAGATCTTTTGACTTGCTATTACTTATAATAGAAAGGTTAGGTTCAATGGCTGGGTTCAATTTTCTCTTCTCATCTACCTTAGGGAAATCCTCTTCCTTTAACATTTTCGATTTTACCAAAGCAAAAATGAGGCCGAGCACAAAAAGGGTGCTTCCTATTGTGATCCCAATAATCACCCCAGTCCTTAATAGATGAGGCTGTTGTTTTGGACTAAGATTGCAATTATGGCCTATCATATTTCCACACACACCCTTGTTTCTAACAAATGAAGAAGCTGTAAAATTACTACATCCACCACCCTTAAGAATAGCTCCTTCCGGAAGATTATCTGATAGATTGAAGAAGTTAAGATCCATAAGGTCACACAATTCATCAGGGACTACTCCTGTCAGATAATTATCAGAAATGTCCAAGTATATAAGATGTGAAAGACTACCAAGCTCTGGAGCAATGGCACCTATAAATTCACTGCTATGAAGATCCAAGTAGGTTAGACAAGAGAGATTGGCAAGGGATCTTGGAATTTCTCCACTAAATAAATTTAAACTCAAATTCAGTGTCATCTAATGCCAAATTGTGCTCTTTGAAAGAAATCCAACAATGCCACCAGATAACCTATTTTGTTGTACATACCGACCAACGATGTTGACCAAGTTTGCAAGAGATCTACATAGTTCACATGAGAGCTCATTATCACATCAAGGTGAGAAAACCCATTTAACTTTCCAATTGTATCAGGAATCTTCCCATGTAATCTATTATCTGTGAGATTCATATTCACCAAACTACTGAGGTCTCCAAGCTCTGGTCGAATAGTGCCATTCAGTTTATTATATGCCAATGCTAGACCTTGAAGCTTTTTACTTGTTGCAATCTCCCTAGGAATTTCACCGACCACATTATTGTATGATAAATCTAGAGTTGTTAAATTTGTAAGATGGGCCAGTGACTTGGGCACCACTCCTATGAGGTTGTTGTTATTAAGAATCAAATCCACAATGACAATGCAGTCCCCAAGTTCTTCTGGAATGGACCCTGAAAGCTTATTCTAGGAGAGATCAAACATGCCATGGTGTTGCAGATAACTTGAATCTAGAATATCAACCTGTTGAAAAACTACTACAATTTCTATAGGAATAGGACTAGAAAGATCATTATGAGAAAGGACCAAACATTCCAGCTGCACTAACATGCCAATATCCTTCGGAATGGTTCCATTTAGATGATTTTTCCCAAGGTCTAAAGTAGTTAGATTGATACATTGAAAAAACTCAGTTGGAATTCTTCCTTCCAAACGATTTCCATTCAAAGAAAGCACAGACAAGCTTGAAAATCTACAAATTTCCTTTGGTATTTCTCCTTCCAACTTATTTTCATTGAGAATCAAACGTTCTAGTGTTGTGGACTTACCCATTTCAGCAGAGAGCCTGCCTCCATGGAAGTTGTAAGCAACACTAAATTCCAAGAGGGTTTTTGAACTCCATATCTTTTCAGGCATTTCACCACTTGAATTGTTGTGATCCAACTCAAGTAGGACGACAAGAATCTAACCAAAATATCTAGGAATCCTGCCAGTAATCTGGTTATGATTCAGGATCAACTGGGTCAAGTTTTTGCAATTGATAAATGTATTTTCAATAGTACCCAGAAGCATATTATTCTCCAAGTCAATTTCACTTAGAAACTTTGCATCACACAGCTGTGGAGGTATATAGCCTGTCAATTGATTGTTGCTTAGACTCAAATGAGTCATCAGGGAGCAATTTCCAAGATCTAGAGGAATGTGGCCACTAAAATGATTTGAAGCAAGTAGAATGTAGTCAGCTTTCTGCCACCTTCCCAACCAAGAAGGCAGAGTTCCAATCAATTGATTTTGTTCTGCAGAGAATGAAAAAAGGGAGAGATCTGCAAGTGTATCTGGAAGAGAACCTGTGAGAGAATTGAAGGTTAACACCACAATCCTTAAATTTATACAATTACCAAGATCTGCAGGGATTAAATCATTGATCTCAACATTCATAAGATTCAAAATTGTAAGGTTTTACAGATTTCCAAAGGATTTTGGGATGGGAGAGTGCAGAGGATTGTTTGACAGGTCTAATTTTTCTAAGCTTTTCATATTTCCAATCTCTTTAGGTATCGGTCCTCTTAGCAAGCAGGAAGGGGAATAAAGATTTACCAAATTGACAAGATTGCCAATTTATAAAGGCAAAGGGCCAAAACATTTATTGATTCCTAGGCTGAGGTCTACTAATTTCACCATGGCTCCAATATACAAAGGGATGTTTCCTGAAAGAGAGTTAGTTGATACATCTAAATATTGCAACGGTTCCTTAAATGATCACACAGAATTCCAGTAAGCAAGCAATCAAACAAGTATGGAATACAAGGAGCATTAAAAATTAAGCAAATAACTAAAGAAAATTTTTGGGAAACAATGAGCTAAATACTTATGCACTTGGAGTCTTGGACAAAAGGAGGCTGAATGTACAGGTGTATGTTCCCTGAGAGGTTGTCCAATTCTATGATGAGATCCTTGCACTACCATTACCTCCATTGCACTGTACAACTACAACCACCATTTGGGTTGGTTAAAGTGTAGTGATGAACAAAATATCAACAAGGTCCTGAACAATTGACATGGCTTTGTAATCATACCTACAATAGTTGTTCAGAAAGCATATAATGACCTAGGGTTAAAAGAATGTGTTCTACTTTTTTTCCTAATTCTTTGCACGCATGAATGGTATGCATATAAGGTAGACAAATCAGTAATGGAGAGTACGATGTTCAGCCTTTTGTTTCATAGTGAGACCATGAGTCTATAAATGGAATAACATATGACAATTTTATTAATGTCCAACAAATGACCATAAGTAGGTCAATGGGACTACTCAATACATAAGTGGCCATACAAACTTACAAAGTAGGAGTGTGAAGGTCATTGATATAAAAGAAATAAACTAAAGTGATCATTATTATGAGAGAAGCTACCATAATTTCAAAAGAAAATACAATTCTCTAAATCCAAGCTCCTAGAAAAGAGCCTCAGTGCTGCAAGGGCATGCCATTGGGCCACAGAGAGCAGGGGTCAACCTCGAAAGTTGACTGTGAATCTATCCTACCATCTGAGGTCGAAGGAAAGAATATTTGTATAGAAATTTGGTGAGGAAGCTGGATCCATCCCAAAGAGTGCCTCTCTATATAGAAGAAGTGAACCATTGTAAGGATCTAGTAGTCAAGGGGCTCTCTATCTAGAAGAGTGAATGTAAGGAAAAACAAAGATACAACAAAATTAGGATTTTATCAGTAGTTGAACAAAAAAAAACCAATTAGCTTTTTCAATTTGACATAAATCAGTTTGCATATTCTAAAAAGGTACATCTCTAACACAAAAGGTTTACTGAACACATGCTAAGCAGAAAGTGCTATATTTTGAGAAATTTTAGGATCATTAGGGGAAATATAAATCAAGCAAATGTCTTGTGGAGAAGGGATAATCTGCTTTTCATAAATCTTAGTGACAAACAAGGCCATACTGTAAACTGTGTATGGTGTAGAGATGGCCAACCAAGTGATTGCACTCAAGGATGATATGATACAATCAGGAAGAGGTTCCCAAAATTTCCCTGTAAAGGTTCCAACCTAGGAAACAATAAAAAACATTGGGAATATTTTTACAAATCAAGTAACGGTTCCTTATATGATCACACATAATTCCAGTAAGCAACCAACCAAACAATTATGGAATACAAGGAGCATTAAAAATTAAGTAAATAACTAAAGAAACTTTTTGGGAAACAATGAGCTAAATACTTATGCACTTGGAGTCTTGGACAAAAGGAGGCTGAATGTGCAGGTGTATGTTTCCTCAAAGGTTGTCCAATGATATGATGAGATCCTTGCACTACCATTACCTCCATTGCACTATACAACTACAACCACCATTTGGGTTGGTTCAAGTGTAGTGATGAACAAAATATCAACAAGGTCCTCAACAATTGATATGGCTTTGGAATCATACCTACAATAGTTGTTCAGAAAGCGTATAATGACCTAGGGTTAAAAGAATGTGTTCTACTTTCTTTCCTAATTCTTTGCACGCATGAATGGTATGCATATAAGGTAGACAAATCAGTAATGGAGAGTACGATTTTCAGGATTTTGTTTCATAGTGACACCATGAGTCTATAAATGGAATAACATATGACAAGTTTATTAATGTCCAACAAATGACCAAAAGTAGGTCAATGGGACTACTCAATACATAAGTGGCCATACAAACTTACAAAGTAGGAGTGTGAAGGTCATTGATATAAAATAAATAAACTAAACTGATCATTATGATGAGAGCAGCTACCATAATGTTAAAATAAAATACAATTCTCTAAATCCAAGCTCCTAGAAAAGAGCCTCAGTGCTCCAAGGGCCTGCCATTGGTCCACAGAGAGCAAGGGTCAACCTCTAAAGTTGACTGTGAATCTATCCTACCATCTGAGGTCGAAGGAAAGAATATATGTATAGAAATATGGTGAGGAAGCTGGATCCATCCCAGAGAGTGCCTCTCTATATAGATGAAGTGAACCATTGTAAGGATCTAGTATTCAAGGGGCTCTCTATCTAGAAGAGTGAATGTAAGGAAAAATAAAGATACAACAAAATTAGGATTTTATCAGTAGTTGAACAAAATAAAACCAATTATATTTTTCAATTTGACATAAATCAGTTTGCATATTCTAAAAAGGTACATCTCTAACACAAAAGGTTTACTAAACAAATGCTAGGTAGAAAGTGCTATATTTTGAGAAATTTAGGATCATTAGGGGAAATATAAACCAAGCAAATGTCTTATGGAGAAGGGATAATATGCTCTTCTTAAATATTAGTGACAAACAAGGACATACTGTAAACTGTGTATGGTGTAGAGATGTCCAACCAAGTGATTGCACTCAAGGATGATATGATACAATCAGGTAGAGGTTCCCAAAATTTCCCTGTAAAGGTTCCAACCTAGGAAATAATAAAAAACCTTGGGAATATTTTTACAAATCAAGCAACAGTTCCTTAAATGATCACATAGAATTCCAGTAAGCAAGCAATCAAACAATTATGGAATACAAGGAGCATTAAAAATTAAGTAAATAACTAAAGAAACTTTTTGGGAAACAATGAGCTAAATACTTATGCACTTGGATTCTTGGACAAAAGGAGGCTGAATGTGTAGGTGTATGTTCCCTCAGAGGTTCTTAAAATCATCCCTGGGGCTCACTGTATTTGATATTTCTTAGAATACGCCTAGATTCAAACCAATATTGAACACCCTCATATTGGGAAAACCTTTCACCAGTTAATTACACCTTCCTTGCTAGGCACCTGCTAAATAGGCACCTTATAGACGGATTAGAGGGGTGAACAAACCGCACCCCTAGTACCGCTAATGGAACGGGTAGATTTATGCATAAATTAATAGTGGGGTAGCCTCAGTACACTGCACCTGTGAATCTAATCAGTTGGGCTATTTCGATCTGCCTAATTTTCTCACCATTAAACCCATAGAAAAAAAAAGACACACAATGAAAACCATAGACCCATTAAACCCAGAGATTGAAAACCCATGAAAGAAATGATGATACGTAAGTGAATAGGATAAACAATATACCAAAAGAGAAATTAGCATGGCCATGCTAAAAAAATACAGAAGCTAGCAAGAAACAAAAACACCAAAGAGAATTGCAACGGCTTTAAGAAACATAGAAAAACACGGCAAACACAAAATCTGACTATGCCCATCTTTCATGGCCAACGAAGGTCCTGGAAATAAAACCCATGAAATCACATCATATCAAACCCTGTCCTGCGTCCATGGAGAATGAAGACCGCCACGGCCATGACCACCACCACATGGAATCAAACCATGTCCAGCGTCCAAACCCTATCTATCTTGCATCTTTGAGCAACCAAAGAAAACACCATCTGAAATCAAATGATGTCCTATTTCCATGGCCTGGCCACCACCTAAAATCGAACATTGTCTTGCGTCCATGAGCCTGCAAATCAAGGATGAACTGAGAGAAGTTTACCCAAATATCCATAAATAAGGGAGAAATACCAAATTTTTAACCTATCATCCATAAAATCCAGGCAAACCATCTCCATTTCTCTTCCAAAACTGGAAATTTCTGGCGATTCAACCTCCATTATAGAAGAAATCCAGGCCAATGTCTGATTTTCCCCATTGACGGGCGGGCTGAATTCCATTGTATGAATTTTCATAGTTTAACCGCACAGGCTACTTAATTGGGGAAAATTATATATAAAATAAAAAATGGGCTAATTTATTAAATTAAAAAAACCATTTTAATATTAAAAATTCGCCCACCTTTTTTTGGGCACCCCTTGAAATTTTCCTATGGGATATAATTTGCCCCTAAAATCATCCCTGATGGTCCATCATGGCATGCATGAAGGTTATCTGTCATTTCATCCTTCCACACACATCGTCGAATAATAAGATCGGGACCAGTGCAGAAGAGATCGTTATCAACCCAAGAATAATTTGAACTCTGAACTATAGTACGACGCTTTTCATGTGGGGACAAATGGTTTAGTATTTTCCTAGTTGATAAATAACTGGCAATATCTACGATCCAAGGGGTTTGAACAAATACAACAAAAATATGTTCCTCAGAAAAAGTGTCATCAACTGGTTTAGTACCGTCTTCATGTTGAATATGGGAAAGGAAATATGCTACTAGATTTTCTTTGCCAGGTCAGTCAATTACGGTAATGTTAAATTCTTGCAATAAAAGAAGCCACCAGGTCACTCTACCATTGATGATTGTTTATTCATGAGAAATCTAATGGCAGAGTGATCGGTATGGAAAAAAACATCATAACCTGTAATATAATGACGAAACTTATTAATAAAATAAACTACTTCCAAGAATTATTTTTCAGTAACAGTATAATTAAGTTCGGCATGAGTCAAATTATTACTAATAAAATAAATGGCATAAGGTTCTTGTCCTTTGTTTTTGGTCAAGGACTCCTTCTATGGCCATATCAAAGGCATCGGTAGATACATGAAAAGGAAGGGACCAATCAGGACCCTTAAGTATTGGTGCCACTAATAGTTTAGATATTAGGATTTCAAAATGATTTTGACAAGATTGTGTCCACTGGAATTCTACGTCCTTTGTGAGAAACTTAAACATTGGTGCAACTATTTTAGTAAAATTTTCAATAAAACAGCAGTAATAGCCTGCATGACCAAGAAATCTTCTTACCTCTTTCTAAGTTTTTTGGGAGGGAAGGCCAACAATTACTTCGATCTTCACAGGGTCTACCTTAATTCCTTGGGAGGAAACATGGTGTCCCAAAACTATACCTTCTGTCAATAACAATTTACATTTTTTGTGACTAGGGGATAATTATTTTTTTTGACATAAGATCAAGACCTTCTCGAGGTTGTCAAGGGATTCTTGAAAAGTATTACCATAGGCCATAAATTCATCCATGTATACCTCCACACATTCATGTATAAGATCAGAAAATATTCCTAAGACTGCTCGTTGGAAAGTGGCAGGGACATTACATAAGAAAAATGGAAAAAATCGATAAGTTTATGTTCCCCAAGGGAATGTAAAAGTGGTATTGTCTTGATCTTTAGGTGCTATTAAAATCTGGTTGTAACCACTATACCCGTCAAGAAAGGAAAAATACTATTTACCTGACAAATTATCTAATACTTGATCAATAAAAGGTAAAGGAAAGTAGTCTTTAAGTGCACCTTTGTTTAGATCTATAAAATCAACACAAATGTGCCATTTCCATATGAATTTATTTGGGACTACTACTAAATGAGATACCCATTTACTATCGGGCATAAGATAGATGAAACCAGTAGGGAGGAGTTTTTGTAATTATTCTTTTACTATATCCTTTAGAGCAGGATTCATCCTCCTATGTGGCTTCCTTATAGGTGACATGCTTGGATCCATATAAATATGGTGAATACAGGTGTCAAGGTGTATACCATTCATATCAGTGTATTCCCATGAAAATACTCCGGCTTGTTTCTTAAGAACTTTAAGCAGCTGTGCTTGTTGGTTTTCACTTAATCTTGTGTTTATATGAAGAATTTTTTTAGGAACAACCTCACAAGGTATGGTATATGGTCCTATATGCTATTCAATTGTGAAGACACAAGGTGTTTCTATAAACATTGATAGAGCCATATTCTCTTGAAACTCATCTCCAAAAATCTGACCGAATTGAGCAAAAGACTGAGGAAAATCTATACGGGTTGTTGAAGAAACAAACTGGTTTAATACATTCTCAGTGGTCTGCTCTGGAAGTGCCAAGGATAAATCGCTAGGAAGGGAGAGATCATCAAAGTATTCATCCCAAAAAGAAAATTTTAACCACCATGAATTTTTATTTATTGGTTGTGCTAGGGGGTATAAAATAAGTCGTTGTGTGGACAACCCATTGCAAATAGTCGTATCTTCATCCGTACGTCCTATAAAAGCATTTGCAGTAGCTAACCATGGTCTTCAAAAAATAATATGATTCCCTTTGGAAGGATCCTTTTATTCTACGACCATAAAGTCAACAGGATATTCCTATGAGGCTACTGATACAACAATGTCATCCAAGACTCCAGCAGGTTTTATCGTAGTACGGTGTGCTAGTTCTAGGATGGAAGGAGTATGATGGAGAAATTGTCCTAACTGTAAAAATTCTAAAACTGCAGTAGTCATCATGTTAATAGTGGACACTAAATTGATTAATGTATATTCTATGGCAGTGTTGTTTATAATTACAGTCACTACGGGGGCTCCTGGATTTGTATATTTTGCAATCCGGGACTAGCCTGCCATACATTCAGACATCTCTCCTATAACATGAATTGTAAGAGGGTCCTTTTGCTTCTTTCCTAGGCATTTAATACATAGCTCCTTTATTACCTTACTATAGGCTGTTATATCTTTGATATATTGTAATAGATGGATTTTAATATAGATATTCTTTAATTCATTCAAAATGTTGTACTCCAAATGAAGTACAGGTTTTTCTATTACTAGTCTTTCTGGAAATGGAGGGGATTTTTGCTCTTGAATAGTTTCTTACCTTGGATGGGTGTGTACTAGCACCTTTGGAATGTTCACATCCTCCAAAATAGCATCATTCACGGGTTTGCTTGAATCTTCTTCTTCTTCATTTGGTTCCTGAATGATGATTGGTGACTTGGGTTTATTATTCACAACTCTTCCCGATTGTAATTGAATTTCATGTATAGGTACAGTCAAAATAAGGTAAAATGGAAGAGTTTGCAAGTCAATTCTTTTAAGAGATTGAGTTGGTTTATTATTGGGTTAGGTATCAGTTGTGTAATTAATAATATCGGTTGAGGAGGATTTGCATTTTGAAAGTGATGAGGTTGTTGTGTGATAAAAGGAACTGGAGGTGCAAATCCAGGCAAAATTTGCTGGAAATTTGTTTGATTCTGTGGATAAGGATTATTAGGTGCAGGGATAGGTTGTGGTTGAGGATATGGTTTTCCTCTCCATCATGGTTACCAATATTGTTGTTGTGGAAATTGAGGAGGAGGGTACTAAGGTGGCCAATTTTGAGAACTTGAATTGTTCCATTGTTGAGGTGGTTGATACAGAGGACAGTAGAGTGGAGGTTGCAGTGGAAAGTTCTGATATGCTATTTGGTATCTAAGTTTCCAAGGAGGCCTCCTAGATGTTTCAGCTACATCCCCAATTTTATAGATGGCTTGCAACCCATGCAAGGATGGGCATTTATCTGTTGGATGCTATTCTATACAGACGTGACATACGAAGATGTTGTTTAATGGGCATTCCCTTTGGGGATGTTTAGTTCTACATATTGGACAAAAGATACTCATTGCTTCTCATTCTTCATCCTTCCTCTTCTTTGCTTGTAAAGCATCTATTTGATAACCCATTGCTCCTAGGATATCAGTTTTGAAATTCTCCAACAGGTTTCCTAACTCTATTCTTTTAACTTCACCTGAACTAGGAACGTTTCCTCTTACATTTCTACTAAAAGGCTCTCGAAATTTTTTTGCAACTTTCCCCCTACTCCTAGAATAATTTTTACACATCTCACCAATTTGTACAAAAGTCTTATGAGAAATATCACCAGTTGCCATGATATTAAGACTTTCTAACAAGTCCTCTAAGATCCCATTAATAAAAAGTGTATGTACTACATCTTCTCGGACGTCACTATATTTAGATTTATGTAATGTATAAATGAACCTTTTGAGATAGTCCTCTAGGCTCAAGTTGTTGTATCTGTAATATATCATGTCAAGGGTCCTTGGGTTTGCAATACTCTTGATATTTTCGTAAGAATGTAGTTTTCATATCATCCTAGGTCCTGATAGTGAATTCTCCTAATCCCATGAACCATCTCAAAGAAGAATATTTTAGTGTAGAGGGAAAGATTTTTAGTTTGTTAGCATCTTGTAGATAATTATATCTCCTACAAATGATATCAAAATCAAATAGGAATGTGTCTCGGTCCTCATTAATTTTTCCATAAAAAGTAGGTAAGGAGGAAGGAGGGATGTTTTTCATAGTTACATCCTACATTGTATCTAAAATAGGGAACCCAAAGGTAGCATTAGTTCGATTTTCCCCTTCTCCTTATTCATTTATAACTTCATCATGACCTTTGTTTTCTCCCCATTTCTCCATATAAGCTGGATTCTTAGCGTAGATATACATAGGAGGCTCCTTTCGAGGTGATAATGGGGCATCCCAACGTTCTTTTTTGGGAGAGATATTCCTTTGATCAACCGCATTTTTATTGAATCCTAGAGGGATAGTAGTTTCTACTGTATAAGTTTCAATTTGTGAAATGGCTGGATATACTGAGGTTCCAAAGAGAGATTTTACTTGGGCAGGATCAACAAAGTCAACAAAATTTGGATCTCCTACTAGTGAAACAGTTGTATTAATTGGATTCGAAAATAGTGGAGGGATGGAGATTTCTAATGGCTTATCCTATTGAAATTACTAAGGAATGAGGTCCTTAGGACCCCCTACCAAGGTTCCTTCTCCTTATATGGTTTCCCTAGTAAGATATTCTAAGAGAGTCTCCCTAGGTTTCTGGGTAGAACTACTTCCTATAGGCGTATTTTGATACCTTTCTGCTAATTTAGTAGTTGGGGAATTACGTACTATACAGTAGTTAGTAGGGATTTTGATAAGTTTTTCTATCTTAACAAATCTAACCTGAGGATCTCTAAGTCTACTCATGAAAAAATTTAAACTAAAGAAAACCTATGCTACTAATGTTGTTGGATTTGGGGGCATCTGTTATAACAGATGCTCATGTTCTTACCTCTTGTCTTACCGCTCCCCCTCTACCAACCTATTGGTAATATTCATAAAGAATTCTACTCTACCTTACTGAACAAATCCCCTATAATGGCGCCAAAAGTGTTGGGTGTTATAATGTCTAAATTAATTCACCTAATGTTTAATTATCGACCAGGGTGGGTAGGCTTAGAGTTGACCCAAAATATATGCCAAGGTAGAGGGATTATTATGGTGTCGTGGAAATATTTTAACAAACAAAAGATCGAAATATCTTTCAAAATGAGAAACCGAGCCAAACTCCTAAGAATTCAGCTATTAAGTCAATTAAACCAAGACAAAATATTACACTAAATAATTAATCATTTATTAAACTGAAAATGATATTATTAACAACTAATTTTTAACTTGGAAATTAAGATGCAAGGAAAACCTAACTAATAAGCAAGTAGAAAACTTAATAAAACAAGTAAAGAGAAGCAAGTAGAAAAATTAATAAAACAAGAAAGTAGAAAACTTAATAGGAATGTCTTTGAATTATGTCCTACAAGTCTCTATCAGTAATCACACAATGAAAAAGTAACAACCTAAAAACATACTAAGGATATCACATACAATATTGAATTTGCATGCAAAGTATAAATCAATCCAAAATCATAAACACAAAACAATACATTAGTAAAGAAATCAGAAACAAATTCAAGAAACAAAACACAAGACAACTTAACACATATTCAAAGTGAAAATAAGTAAAGAAAATAATAAAACTTTAATACATAACCTAAAACACTCTAACTTTAATTTCAATGTTCAATAAAACTATTATCTAACTATCTCAGTCAAAACATAATTCAAACATTAACAAAACAGAACTGAAAACAATCTCAAAATATAAAAAAAAAACACTAAAAACAAAACTAAGCGCTGAATGATAGACTGAACCATGGGTCTGAAAGGGGTGGTTGAATGGCAGTTTAAACAGGTTGTCCGAATGGCAGTCTACATAGTTAAAATAATAATAATTAACCTAAATGATCTAACCTTCAGGTGAATTTGTGTAGATGCACATCTAAAGCATAAATACAATAAGTAAACCTACTTATTAAGCAAATTTAACAGTGACATAACCTTAAACAAATTCATAAACATAAGGAAAACATTGTATGTTAATAGACAAACTGGAATTTAAATTGCATAACTGATAACTGAAAATAGACAGAATTGAATTTAAAGGCAATCTATCTATTAGCTTGGAAATAAATTGAACAGTAAAATAGAAATAAAATGATTGAAAATAGATTCAAAAGAAAACTATTCCCGCAATCTAGTTACTTAATTCTGGAAATAAAAATACATTACAGAAAACAAATGAAATAATACAACTAACTGGAAATAAAACTAACAACAACAGAACAAAAAATAAATAAACAAGAAAATAAAGAAAACCTCTCATTGATGAGGGGCCCTCGCAGCAATCAGGGGTGGTGCCTGGCTAACTTCTACTCAAATGCAATCTTCAACAACAAAGCATACAACTCTTTATTTAGATGATGGAATAGAAATACAATGTACACAAGAACAAACTAATAAACTGTGAATTCTTTCCTAACTCTATGACTTTCTAGCTCTAGCTAACTAAGCTCTCACAAAGAGGTTGATATATATAATAGTTTAATGAGATGAGCAAGTCGGCCCTTTAGTGATCGACTTCTCTCTAAATTTAGTCGACTATAAAGGTACATAACAGATCGCAGGACAACACATAGGATCTTCCCTTCTTCATCATGGTTCTGGTCTTCTTCACTGGACAGCATATGGATAGGCTCCTTCTTTAACGCAACAGCTCTTTAGAGGTGGCGCATGGCTCCTTCTTCAGTGCAAACATGAGCTGGTGGTGAATAGAGGAGAACGCACGTTGATTTTTCTAGAATGTAGGTTAACACATCAACTTAGCGCGTGATTAGAAAGTGAGGTGTTAATAGAGGGGGCTACAAGATGGCAGATTATCAAGAACACAAGCTCCATCACCCAGACACGTGGATAGCAAGTCGTTTGCAAGTTTTTTCACATTTTAATTTCCTAAAATCAATTCTCGACAGTGCGCAATCTGGTTAGCGTTCTGGATGGAAACCTGAACAGTGTTACCACCTAAGTTGTACTTAGTGGTTTTTTATCAAGTGAGCTTGGTGAACTGGACAAGGATAACTTGTTCGAACTTAAGAGAACCTTCAATCTTGCTTCTGGGAAGCTTTGTTGTACTATATCACATGTTCATACCCCATGGGGGAATTGTAATAAATGTTCTAGCATGATAGTGTATGTAAAAGACTCATTCTCTTAGACTTTATTTGTCAATCCGATCAGCCCAGGGTGTTTTTTCCCTTGGTTATTATTGGTTGTTGAATAAACGACTGATAATTTCTGAGTTTTTCACTCCATACCTCCAAAGTTGGGGTGGTCGGCTTGGCATTTAGGCCTATTGAGGTTATTAGAGTCTATGTTTCAATGTATAAACATGATATACATCATGGTCGAGTCATATGAACGTGTCTAAGTCACCCTAGGTTTTTTCAAATTTTCAAATTTTTTAATTTTTTCAGTGTTTTTATTAAAATTTATTTTTTCCAAAACTTAGGCTATTTTTTAATAGTTTAATTGGAAAAATTGATTTTGTGATAGAAGTGGGCCAAATAATCAGTTTCAGTCATGTAGGTGCTCATTTTCAAGCTAAGAGCACCATGTAAACCCATGGGCCCACTATTTCCTAGTTTTGAGTGATTTTCCATCACTCAAGTTAGAAAGCCCCAAAAATCAATTATTGATTATTTTAATTAATAAATTGATGAATGATGGAGCAAATCGAGAATCATAGATCAGTGGATTCTCAGTCGATTTGATTGAAATCAGTCAGATCTGAATCAGATTGACTAGCTCTGACAAATCCTTGACTGAAGGAGGTGATCAAATCAGATCCAGAGTTGATCTTCAGCATCCTTTATGGGGAATTTCTCCTTCCCTCTCTCCTCCACACATTTTTGTCTCATCTGGATGAGTTTTGGTGGATGCTTCAGTCAACAGGTTGAGGTGTCAGTCAGATCAGTCCCCCGATTGACAGTTGCACTCAGTGAGACTCAGATCTGGCTCAGCTAGACACAGATCGGGAATTGATGGACTCTCCTTCAGCTAATTTGATCTATCTCCTTGGGATTTGCGCCCCCCTTGGGCTGGATCTCCTGGTCTTTGTATATATCCAGGCACAAGCTCCCTCTTCCAAGCTAGTTAGAGTTGGATTGAAGGGCTTGATATTGTAATACTGTTGTAATCTTTTGATTGTTGAAATAAAGAATCTTTGGAGGCCAAATCATGTAATGCTCTCATATGTGTGGATTAAGCATTGTCTTACAACTATTGATGTTGTTGGCTTTTCTCTCAATTTCAGCATCTGAACCCTGTCTGGCTTGAACGATTCAGTTAAATCAATAGGAGTATAGTTGGGCAAGTAAGGTTACTTTTTTTTCTTATACCTCATAGCATATTTGTTAGAAGATCTAGACTATACATGTTTAATAAGTTTATTTGCATGTAATTCTTGTCACTTTTTCATATATATATCCAGATCTCATGAGGTTTCGTGCAGGATTGTATGTTTAGCTTTCAGGTAGCAAGGATTGGACGAGCTGTGGATATAGTTTGAATCCACTGCACATCCAAAAGTTTTGTGAAGACATTGCCCCTCTGTATTCCACTAACAATTTTGCATTGCAGATCTGCTTCAGCAACAAGCACTTCTCTTCTCCTTTTCCTCCTTCAAATTCAATTTTCTTACCTAGTTACTGTGTTCGAAAGCTTTGTTATCATTTGGATATATTATATCAAAGTAAAATTTACATATATATTCTATTTCAAATCTCATTTTCTAGATCTTAATTCTGAAAAGTATCATTAAGCCTTCTACATCTAGCATAAGGAAATCGTCCATTTTGCATGGCGAGTTAAAGAAAATCAGTAGGGTGCATGCTCTAGATTTCCTTCTCTATTTTAAAAAGATTAAATCCAAAAATCAGTGCATATTTCATTGGTTGCACAAAAATAAATCCAATATCCCAAGGAAAGCTTGCTTTCCTTGGTTCCCTTTTCACCTGTTTAGCTAGTTTTAACTTAATCTTTTTGAGTTAAGGTAGGCTGATCCAAAGGTACTCTTAAAGTGATTTTGAGAATATTTTATTCTAACATTATTGATATTTTTTATCAGGTGTAACAGAAAATAAAATAATATTATGTTCGAAAGTGGCCTCAGGAGCATTCAAATCCCCCCAGGGGTCTCCCCTTTCACTAGAATTTACAAATTTTGCAAAGTTGTAAGATCTTGGTTTCATCCCGTATAAGGACCAAGAGATTTCAAATATTTTAGTTTTCTGATATTGCAACCAATAATAATAAAATAAAATATTTTGAGTAGGCTCTTTCGAGCCCGCTCCCCATCCCCCTGGGGGGATTTGCATCGGTGTCAATTTTTTACTTTTTCTTCATATGTTTTCAAACTAGCGTAGCTATAATTTGTAGGGTAGTATAATTTTATTCTTTATCAATTTCATACTCCATATTTTATATTTCAAAGTAATATTAATACTTACCCCACAACTTCCCGACTGACCCGAAAGGGGAAAGAGATGCGTGGTAGGACAAATTAGAAAACTGGAATTGTGTATCTGTGTTTTCCTTTTCATCATTTGTTTCTTCAAATTTTATAAAATTAAACCCTCCTTGATTCCCCGATTGAGATCCACTTGGATTGAAAGAGGTTCTTGGAGGGTTTTATTTTTAACAAGAACACCCATTTTAAAATCTACTAAAATTGACAAGACTCTGGTGTGTATTCTCTGCACTTGGCTGCGGTTCATCCGATCAGTCAAGATGTATCAAAATAATTTGAGTGACTAGAATAATTACGAATCACTCTCCCAAATTGACAAACCATCAGGTGAAAATCCAACACCTAGATCAAACCATTATGGTGGCAAAATACCCAAAGGAAGTGGGAACTTTTGAAAAGTGACCTCGGGGCACCGATCTCTGTCACACCCTAATGGGTGTTTTATGAAAAATATCCCTAGAGACTCCATTCATCCCACATATTCCTTGCGGGTAGCCATGAAGGTTTAGTTTTGGACATACTCCAGGTACTCTCGAGTATATTTGGAGTCCACCCCTTCACCTAATTTTAATCAACTCATATTTTCACATTAACTTAAAACATACCAAGAGGCAATTGCAAAAAATTCACTCCAAGCACATGCAAGTACATTGATTTTATTTTGACTCCATTCTAAGGCACTGGTTATTTTCTTGCTATATATTTATATTGTATCTCAGCATTGTGCTTTCGTGCGCTCATTTTTTGTATCTTGTCATCTATGATTGTTTATGGATAAATTTCAAACTCCTAAGTAACTCATTCAGTTTAACATCACCATACTAAGTATTTTATCCTTAGTAACTTAATAGGGTCTACCCCCCTTGGCTCCATTAGGAGTTGAGCCTAAACGGAGGAGTCAAGAACAAGGTGACAGCCTTGACTCGAGACTTGCCCCCAAGGACACACCGAGTGGCTTGAATATTTCTGCCATGTGACCCAGGTGTGTGTAAGGTGGCAACACTTTTTGGTGCCGTTGCCGGGGATAAATATTTTTATTCCCGAGTATGACTTAGCTTAACTTTTTTCTAAAGAACTAAAAAGATAAAAAAAATTGATTGATCTAGTCTTTAAAAAACATAAAAATTAAAACTCGATCCATTTGGCGACTCCACTGTCTAACATCCCTTCAAGAATTTCTACCCGAAGAAACCGCCGACAATTATTCAATCCTCTCACCGATCCTGAAAGGTTTATTAGGGAAAGATTGAATAGGAATACTTCTCGTAGAAACCTTGAATATTTAGGAGACCAATCCCTCTCAGATATCCATCACATATTTGTAGAGAGTCATGTTCACCAATCTCAAGAAATGACGGAATTATTCAAACCCCTTAACTTTTCTCAGATAGCAGGTGCTCCCCATGCCATTCCAAAAGATGCTATCAAGAAGCTCCCCATATTTTAGGGCAATAATGCCATCACTGGCAAGTCTCACCTTCGAAAGTTTGAAAAGCACCTGGTTAGTTATTGCAATGATGCTGCCCATGACCATGACGATGTCAAAATGACACTCTTTGCTTTATCCTTGGAAGATGTTGCTAAAGAATGGTACTTTGACCTAGATGATGATTCATATAAAACTCTTAGTGAATTCCTAGAGGGTTTCAAGAAGAAATGGGGATAAAAGAAAGAACCAAGACATCTGCTTGCTACCCTCCATAACATAAAGAAGATGGAGAATGAAACCACTGATGCATTTAATACTAAGTTCAGGCATGTGGTTGCGGACCTCCCTAGAGAAATCAATCCAAGGGATGCCTCCATCCTCATATCTTACATCGAAGCTTTCACTGGTGATTTGAGGTACCAGTTAAGGGACAAAGAGCCAGCCGATCTAAAAGCTGCTCATGAATTGACCGAGAAAATAGAAAAGAATATGCAGTCTTCAGGAAAATCCAACATTGCAGGTTACACTAGGGGAAATACTTCATACAACGAAGAAAAGGGAGCCTCTAAAGATCCCATGGAAAAGGTAACAGACATGATAAAATACTTGGTTACTAGTCAAAACCAACTTATGGCAGATCAGTCTGCACAATTGAATCTTACGCACAATAGAATAATCACAATGGAAATAAATAATGGACCTAGGAACTTTCATCCTAGGAATAATCAGATGTATCAAAATAAGTTTCCTCAACAAGAGCCTAGTATTCCAAACCAGTTAGACTCAACTAACATGGTAGAAGAAGTAATTCCATGGTGTAGACCCTGTGAACAATTCCACCAAGAAAGCACTTGTTATGTTGCAAATCAAATCATGGAACATGGACTTCCCGAGGTCAGTAATCAGGAAACAAATGCAAGCGAGCCTTATCATATATACATGGTAGGCCAGGCCTACCCTTTGTCACCATCTAAATACTACAAGCCTAAGGATGAAACCATTGCAGAATCTTATAGTGAAACTTATGATGAAAATTGTAATATACATGATGGGACTCCTATGTGTTCTCCATATAATGATGACAGTCTAGAAGGTTTACTACCTTGTGTCCTTTTCTCTGAAGAAGATGGGTATGAAAATGAGGACAAGTATATCTTGGAGCATGATACAAGTGACGAAGACTCCCTTATCCCCGACAAAGATGTTGATGAGGAGTCTTGGACATTCATGGAAAATCCAGTCTGTGACATGAATAAGAAGGAAAATAATGAACTGGAAAATTTTGATGGTTTTGTTGATTTTTCTGTCTATGGCATATCTAAAGGAGAGAGCATGGACCATGTGGCCTTGGGAAACTTTGATATGAAAAAGGAGCATGCAGTTTATCCACATGATCAGTCTGAGCCATATATCAGTATCAGTAATGAAGACATAGAGAACTCGATATCAGAACTGGATATCAACAATGGGGAATCTATCACATCTAACATAGATGATGGTGATGAATGTTCAGATTTTTGTGGACATCTTATTAAGAATCCTATCTACGCTATATCTAGCAAGGGGAGTGGCTATTTAGAAATTTGTGGAAGTCCAATCTACTATACTTCCATAGAGGGAAGCATGGATATGGAGACCTCGGAAAATCCTAGTATGGAAAAGAAGCATTCAAAACTCTTATATGATCATTCCGAGTCATATCATGTAGAGCCGTACAAAGGTATCAATAATGAATACATGGAAAAGCAGTGTTGTTG
>LPNX010795144.1:2087586-2104653 GCA_001517045.1 Pseudotsuga menziesii | reverse complement strand
TAGACATCATGGTCGAGTCATATGAACATGTCTAAGTCCCCCTAGGTTTTTTCAATTTTTCAATTTTTTAGTTTTTTTAGTGTTTTTATTAAAATTTAAGTTTTCCAAAACTTAGGCTATTTTTTAATAGTTTAATTGGAAAAATTGATTTTGTAATAAAAGTGGGCCAAATAATCAGTTTCATTCATGTAGGTGCTCATTTTCAAGCTAAGAGCACCATGTAAACTCATGGACCCACAATTTCCTAGTTTTGAGTGATTTTCCATCACTCAGGTCAAAAAGCCCCAAAAATCAATTATTGATTATTGTAATTAATAAATTGATAAATAATGGAGCAAATCTAGAATCATAGATCATTGGATTCTCAGCCGATTTGGTTGAAATCAGACAGATCTGAACCAGATTGACTAGATCTGACAAATCCTTGACTGAAGGAGGTGATCAAATCAGATTCAGAGTTGATCTTCAGCATCCTTTATGGGGAATTTCGCCCTCCCTCTCTCCTCCACACGTTTTTGGCTCATCTGGATGAGTTTTGGTGGATGCTTCAGTCAACAAGTTGAGGTGTCAGTCAGATCAGCCCCCTGATTGACATTTGCACTCAATGAGACTCAAATTTGGCTCAGCTAGACACAGATCAGGCATTTATGGACTCTCCTTTAGCTAATTTGATCTATCTCCTTGGGATTTCTGCCCCCCCTAGTTTGGATCTCCTGGTTTTTGTATATATCCAGGCAGAAGCTCCCTCTTCCAAGCTAGTTAGAGTTGGATTGAAGGGCTTTCTATTGTAATACTGTTGTAATATTTTGATTGTTGAAATAAATAATCTTTGGACTCCAAATGGTGTAATGCTCTCATATGTGTGGATTAAGCATTGTCTTACGGCTATTGATGTTGCCGACTTTTCTCTCAATTTCTGCATCTGAACCCTGTCTGGCTTGAACAATTCAGTTGAATCAATAGGAGTATAGTTGGGCAAGTAAGGTTACTTGTTTTTCTTATACCTCATAGCATATATGTTAGAAGATCTATATTATACATGTTTAATAAGTTTATTTGCATGTAATTCTTGTCTCTTTTTCATATATATATCCAAATCTCATGAGGTTTCGTGCAGGTAGCAAGGATTGGATGAGCTATGGATATAGTTTGACTCCAATTCACATCCAAATTTTTTGTGAATACATTTCCCCTATGTATTCCACTAACAAGTTTCCATTGCATATCTGCTTCAGCAACAAGCACTTCTCTTCTCCTTTTCCTCCTTCAAATTCAATTTTCTTACCTGGTTACTGTGTTCGAAATCTTTGTTATCATTTTGATCTGTTATATCAAAGTAAAATTTACATAGATCTGCTATTTCAAAGCTCATTTTCTAGATCTTAATTCTTAAAAGTATCATTAAGCCTGCTAGATCTAGCATAAGGAAATCGTCCATTTTGCATGGCAAGTTAAAGAAAATAAGTAGGGTGCATGCTCTAGATTTCCTTTTCTATTTTAAAAAGATTAAATCCAACAACAGTGCATATTTCATTGGCTGCACAAATAGCAAGCAAATATCCCAAAAAAATCTTGCTTTCCTTGGTTCCGTTTTCACCTGTTTAGCTAGTTTTAACTTAATATTTTTAAGTTAAGGTAGGCCGATCCAAAGGTACTGTTAAAGTTCTTTTGGGAATATATTATTCTAACATGCTTTCTAGTTTTTAGCAGGTGTAACAGAAAAGAAAAAAATATTATGTTCATAAAGTGGCCTCAGGAGCGTTCAAATCCCCCCAGGGGTCTCCCCTTTCACTAGAATTTACAAATTTTGCAAAGTTGTAAGATCTTGGTTTCATCTTGTATAAGGACCAAGAGGTTTCCGATATTTTAGTTTTCTGATATTGTAACCAATAATAATAAAATAAAATATTTTGAGTAGGCTCTTTCGAGCCCGCTCCCCATCCCCCCTAGGGGGATTTGCGTCGGTGTCAATTTTTTACTTTTTGTTCATATCTTTTCAAACTAGCGTAGCCCTAATCTACAGGGTAGTATACTTTGATTCATTATCAATTTCATACTCCATATTTGATATTTCAAATTAATCTTAATACTTACCCCACAACTTCCTGATTGACCCGAAAGGGGAAAGAGATGCGTGGTAGGACTAATTAGAAACCCAGAATTATGTATCTATGTTTTCATTTTCATCATTTTTTTCTTCATATTTTATAAAATTAACCCCTCCTTTATTCCCCGATTGAGATCCACTTGGATTGAAAGAGGTTCTTGGAGGGTTTTCTTTTTAACAAGAACACCCATTTTAAAATCTACTAAAATTGACAAGACTCTGGTGTCTATGCTATGCACTTGGCTGTGGTTCATCCAATCAGTCAAGCTATATCAAAATAATTTGAGTGACTAGAATAATTAGGACTCACTCTCCCAAATTGACAAACCATCAGGTTAAAATCCAACACCTAGATCAAACGATTATGGTGGCAAAATACCCAAAGGAAGTGGGAACTTCTGAAAAGTGACCTCGGGGCACCGATCTCTGTCACACCCTAATGGGTGTGTTATGAAAAATAGCCCTAGAGACTCCATTCATCCCACATATTCCTTGCGGGTAGCCATGAAGGTTTAGTTTTGGACATACTCCAAGTACTCTCGGGTATATCTGGAGTCCACCCCTTCGCCTAATTTTAATCAACTCATATTTTCACATTAACTTAAAATGTACCAAGAGGCAATTGCAAAACATTCAATCCAAGCACATGCAAGTACATTGATTTTATTTTGACTCCATTCTAAGGCACTGGTTATTTTCTTGCTATATATTTATATTGTATCTCAGCATTGTGCTTTCTTGCACTCATTTTTTGTATCTTGTCATCTATGATTGTTTATGGTCAAATTTCAAAATCCTAAGTAACTCATTCAGTTTAACATCACCGTACTAAGTATTTTAGTCTTAGTAACTTAATAGGGTCTACCCCCCCTTGGCTCCATTAGGAGTTGAGCCTAAACGGAGGAGTCAAGAACAAGGTGACAGCCATGACTCGAGACTTGCCCCCAAGGACACACCGAGTGGCTTGAAGATTTCTGCCACGTGACCCAGGTGTGTGTAAGGCGGCAACAAACAACAAGATGGGCCGTGAGATGGATAGAATTGGCATCAATATAAGGCGAACGAAGTGTCTGTTTGTTGGCGTGCTTCAGGACTATAGTCTATAGCAACACGTTTCAACATATGGAAAAATACCAGCGAGTTTCGCATAGTGGGATAGATGACAAGTTGGACGTAGAGCTGGATGTGTTGTTTGCAAGGCAGGATGAATGTGTTCTTTTTATTAATTTGTCCCAAAAATATTGTAAAATATGCAAACAAATATATAAATTAATTAATACAAATAATGTCAATTTTAATTAATAAAATCATAAAAATGATAATAATAAATAGATTTCATATAAACCTTCAATTCATACATACCTGAGCTGAATAGTGATCTGTGTGACATAAAATATATATAAAGATAATAAAACATATGTTTAAATGAGTAATTTAATTGCCAAAATTGATAACAATTCTAGGATCAACAATAACATTGAACAATGTCCTCAGCTGATCGTAAAGTGGCAAGCAAGGACCATTGTAGCATCGAACCCTCCACTAAACCCAAACTCGAATCCAAATGTGAATGTTCATATGATTTTGGCTGAACCACCAAACCTAAACATTGCTGTCGTAAATTGAGGAGGTGCGATGATTGGAGTAGACCAGGATAAACCGCAAGAGAAATGGTAGCCCCAAGTGAGACCAATGGTGTAGAAAAAGGAACCACCGATCATCAAGAAACCAAATTAAACCTCTAGGATGTACAATAAGAACTCATTAGGATAGAAGTACCATCAACTTCTACAGAAGTCAAGGACATGCCTGAATGGTTCCAACACATATTGCAGAAGAAGGCTCCACCAAAGGTTAGTAAGCTAAGAACATTTCTGTCAAATTGTTTAACACTAATGCGAGACACATATGCTATTGCAGAACTACAAGCAATGATAGAAAATATTTCTCTAGAACCGTAACCTGAGAAGAAAGTTAACCAAGTACGGAAAAAATGTAAAACTGGTCACGAGTTGAGGATGAATGTGCAAATAGGTGACTACGACATGGATTATATCATGTTGGATCTGGGCTCAGATGTCAATATTTTGACATGACAAACATGGGAAAGTACGGGCAAGTCGCGCTTGGAATGGTCTCCTATCACGTTGCAACTTTCCAATCAGGCGAAGGTCATACCCATTGGCCTATTGAGCAATGTACCCATCGATGTCGAAGGATTGCGCACATTCGCAAACTTTGAAGTCATTAAATTTTTTGATGAGATGAACCCATACCCTACTCTACTGGGAATATATTGGGCCATAGACAATCAGACCATCATAAACTTCAAGAAAAGGATCCTCTCATTTGAAGATGAGGAAATGAGGGTAGTATCACTTATCGATCCATTTGAGGGACAAAGACACCTTGAGACTGTCAATAATGAGGGACAAGGTGACTACCTTGACTAGATCTACAATGTCATAGCTATGCAGGAAGATTATAACAATCCGACAGCATATGAAAACCTAAGATGGAGTTGAGCAAGTTCATGTAGATTTGAATCAGGTGAGGCTTTAAAGGGTTGGAAAAATAGATTACATTAAGTCTCTATGAGAAGGTTTGCAAGAATTACAAGGTCTGTGTGACGGGTGGAGACTCAGTCAAGGAAGCTACCCACCTATGAGGGTTTCATATATACATTGGAAATGACACCAAAAACCTCGTATACCTCTGCAGATCTGCGACAAGAAGCCCAACAGGTTGTGCATACAGTTGAATTTTTCAATGAGCACCCTACAATTGACGTTGTGCTTGAGAAGGAAAAAGGAAGTATAGTCGAGGAGATCCTTGACAAAGAGGCTAATTCTCACCAATGCAGTGCAACCATTCAGTATTACAATATAACTAGAGACCCATATGATGATCCAATTAATATTAGCATACCAGAAGCAGATGGCATATGAGATGTAGAAGGAATTAACATTTCAAGTGGTCAGTTCCTCCAACCCCTGCAAATCAAGGAAGTACATATTGGATCGCTAAAGAACCCAAAGTTCACCAAAAGCTGAAATTATTGGGATGATGAAGTAGTTGAAAAGATCACAGATCTACTACATGAATCTCTGTTAGCTGGAATATTTCACCTCCTGTGGATAGTAAGGTGTTCCACTGGTCTGAATGGTTAAGATCCAGAACAAATAGAGGACAAAGGTTGAATACTCTCCCTGGACGCCATAGATACCTGGAATGTAATGCCTTGATAGTTACCCTATGTACCTGCAATAAGCTTCAACACACAAACATATCAAAACTGCCAGAATATAATCTACTGATCCATGTTAGTGACTAAGGAATCTAACAACATACATGTGAAATCAAACAACAACAATATATGTGGGATAGAAATAAGCTTGCATTAATACAGAAATATGAAGAAGTTTACAACCAAGCCTTAGTGTTGACATGCATCTCCATGAAACCAAGCATTCTCATCCCCATAAGCTCCGACTCTATCTCTCTATGCTCTCCAAATGGTCTTGAGCTAAGTGAAAAATCCAACAGCATAACAATACCTTAAGAGTTCTCTCCTCAACCATGGATATGATCTTGTATTTATAAGGCTCGATGGACAGGGTAGTTTGAGAGATTAGTGGATGAGGTGGCCTCTAAGATCCTAGGATGAGGGATCTCGAGCTCAACTAACCCACAATGGTAGGGATAAGGGAGGACATGAGGCTTATCATCTAGAAGCCTCGAGAAACTTCTCTTTTTCCCTTTTTACCCAGGGTACCGCATTTCTCCTTCAATGACATAGCGGTTCTGGTAATAAATGCTTATGGACTAAGGGCCATAAGCGGTGGCACTGCTTCTGGACAACAAGGGATAGACGGTGTGAACAAGGTACCGCTCCTGGTCAAATGGGAAAGTGTGGTGCTGGGAATTTTCAAGGAAGATTGACAATCAGCATGATTTTCCACTCCAAGAGCTGGGATTCAGGGCAAGTAGGTATGTCAAATGTCTTATCACATGATGGTGATAGGATTTTGGTATAACAGGATGCCCCCCAAAGCATGAGTCTTAGAGGGATACGATTAACGAGAGCTTTGAGAGAACAAGTCGTCGCCATGAGATGAAAATTTTGGCCTAATCGGAGCATGTCATCAAGTAGGCATCTATAGTACATCAGTATGTTGACTCATAGACACAAGTAACCAAACTCATGGCTACAAAACAATACAAGGCAGATCCATGAGAGGAATAAACAAGCATGGATAGTAGAATACAGCATAGATTCATGTGATAGAGGACTCAAACTTGGACATAGATACTAGACATACAATGTAGATCTATGTCATACAAACACAAATTTGAGCATATCCATGACCATACAAATGTGGATCCATGCTAGATATACAAAACTCCATCGCAACCCAGGGAAAATCAATGAGTGCTTTAAACAAATACCCAGGGTCTTTGTCTCGTCTTCCACAAAGTATGATTCTATCCATGTGATTACAATGATATAAAGTCGAACATGGTAGAAACCACTTGATTACCAACCAATTATGTGAACCGTTAACAAGTGAGAGGGAGATCACCATTGATGTCAATGATTCCCAAGGTACCCTAGTACAATCTACTGAGTGTGAATAGATGTCCTGATTTCGAACACCCAGTCAATTGTACCGATCAAAGATTAATGATGTGAACCTATTTCGAGAGCGAGAGAATATGCCATTAAGGAATATATATCTCAAGGTACTAATTATTATTTCTAATACTATTTCCTGGATGATGAGCTGATGTCGATGAGAATAGTCTCGTCAAAGGAGGGCCATGATGAGTCCCACATCGATGACATGAAACTTGCAACATAGTTCTAGAATGATGTGAATGTAGTAACCATAAGACTGACTCAAATATACTGACACAAATACTGTGTCGACTGTAGAGGTAAAAATTCTTCAAATCCCCTTTGAACATCGAGTGGCATGACAAAAAGAATTGGTAGCATGAATGAACAGAACAGACACACAATGCGACAGTGGACAATGCATTATTTTGAAAGACTCAAAGGATTGACATGACACATGAACGTGGATCATTGTGGAGATCATCTGAATACCCAATTGTCTGACATGATGTGTAGATAAGTGCCATGTGTTATAGCGGATTTCACCACTCCAGGTGAATCACATTTTGTATGGCCTTCCCCTGTCCCGCTGCAGACTCTTTAGACCCCATGGACCATATTTTATCCTTTTATGTTTCCTTTATCATCCCTAAAAACTATATAAAAGATGATATACATGGATTTTTCCCCAATAACCGCGTACATACACGGATTTGGCTCCTATAACTGCGTACATTGGGATGTGTGCATAAGTCCAAATCCTTTTGGATTTTTCCTTGACATGGATCCGACTCATTTGACTTCTGGTCTTCCATATGCCTTGAGATCACTCGGATTCGACCCTTGATTATCCCTTGTGAAGCTATATAAGGAACCCCTTGGTACATTGAAGGCATATAGAGAGATTGAGAGCAACAAAACTATAGTCCATTGTTTCCAGAATTATACTTGAGTCTACATCCCTTTGTCCCTTTGGAGCACTTTTGTGTTCTTCCCAAGATTTTCTTTTGCTAGTGAGCTTGCTATCGAGAGATGGAGGATTGAAGTGGTGGAGGCCCAAGTGGGGGATTCAGTTTCTCCAGTTCGCAGATGTGCCGTCAGAGGTTGTATCTATCTTGTAATCTCTGATTTATATTAATAAGAACTATCTTTCCTTGTCCAATGATGTGTATTTGATTGAATATTGTATCCATTGGAATATGTCAAATGATTTTACATTATTGATTATATATGCTAGAATAGATCTAACACCATGATATATAGTATGCTTGTATTGTTTGCTTGTTGTTGAGGAAGTATTATATCAATTCAAGATGAAGATTGGAAATCTCAACGGGGATCTACTTCAACCGTTCAGAATAAGGTACGAGGTCTGATCCTTTAGTGTTAGACATTTTATTTCTATTGCATATTGGGAAAGACTGATTTCTGGAGTCATAGCTGTCTGTTGTGGTACCCCAAGCCATAGGAATTTCTCTCCGTAACACCATGTTTAAAGGTAATGACAAAAAACTGCCATTATTTGCAAAATGATTCCCTTCCCATTTCCCCCATCATGGTTGATGAGTGCCTCTTTTCAGTTTTACGAGTTCAAAGAGGGTAACAAACACTCGATATAGCTTGTTGGAAGACAAGTCCAGACTCATATATTTTACGAACCTGAGAGAGGAGGGGTTCATTTCCAAAACAGGTCTCTCAATGTTTGATTTAACGAGTCCATTGAAAGAAAACTTGATATTGTTCATATTTAGAGAGTCTAAACAAATACGAAAGAAGACTCCAAAGGGGTCCTTTTTCATATGATTTAGTCTCTAAGGCCTGAAAAAGTGTAAAATCACACCTTAGAGAACTCTTCTAATCATGATTGGCTGAAGTGTTCCTTTTTCATAAATAGTCCTATCCGAACTGAAAAAGAGATAACCTACCGTCAGATGGACGACTCTTCAAATAATTTAACGAGCATGAAGAAGACAAGATCGCTTGACAATCTTTTCATATTTAGGGAGCCTAAAAAGGGTTTAAAGAGAACTCCATGAGGTTTCTTTACACAATGTCATTTTTTACGAGCCTGAAAAGAATCGAAAATGGACTCAACGATATTTTCATGTTTAAGGAGTCTGAAAAAGAGGTGAAAAGAAGACTCCATGACGCTTCTTTACACAATGTCAATTTTTAATGAGCCCGGAAAGAAACTGAAATGGACTCAGAACTTTGATACTAGATTTTAACGAGCATGACAAAGTGTCATAATAAAGGCTCACCAACCTTTTCCATTTTATGAAAGTGCAAAAAAGCCATAAACAAAGTTTCAAAGCTTCTTACGATAGTTCTCTTATCCTGTAATTGACTCAAAACAAGTGTTAAATGCATTCATAACTAGCATTAAGGGATTACGACAGATAAACTTTGACTAAAATATGATTTTATATCAAAACTATAGTATGTCAGACCCAAAAATGCCTATATAAGTCATGTAAATAGTAAAAAATCAAATCATTTCACTATTTACCTATAGCAGAGAGCACTTGGAGTATTTTCTTAGCCATATCTTCAGCAGCTGATACCAAAAGTTTCCACTGTCCATTTTTAGCATCATCAGTTGTAGGTAATAGTTAAGACCTTTATCTTTCATTTCATAGCATTTATTTTGAGTTTTGGTGGGGTTTTGGGCTGATATGGCAATCCCTAAAACCTTAAAAGCGAGCACCGAAGCTACCCCTTGTGGGATGCACCGTACCACCCGAGAACCGCACCTCTAACATAGTTAACAGGTGGTGCCACTGCCTGTATCCAATGGTGCACAGGTGGTGCCAACCATGGAGAAATTAAACTAATAGTATGAGCAATGTAAAGTCATTCCTTTGATTTTTAATGATTGGGGATGATTCTAATGCATACTATGATTGTTTTTGGTAGGTCTAAGTTACTCAAAACATGGTGATATGGAAAGAAAGAATGCATGACAATGAGGATGCTGTTGCTGAGAGAAATGTGGGTTGTATTGCTGCATTACAAAAATGTGGGCTCCTGAAGTTCTTCCATACCTCAAGCATGGTGTCACATGAGCGGTTACTGGAACACATGCTACAAACATGGAATCCAAAGCAGCAGTGTTTCGAGGTGGGGGCCCATATTCTTACAGTGGAAGTAGAGGACATCTACTTCTTGACAAGTCTCTCGAGACGGGGTGCCCCCATCTCACTAATAGGATCCCGTGGAGGGAATATTACCACTCGAGAGCTTATAGATCCTCACTGTGCACCAGGGACAGGTACATCGGGGAGGGAGATCCCCATCAAAGCAGTGATGGACAGGGCCCTACGGATCGTCCTATTTACCATGCAGAGGGTGGTCAGGAGTAATGGTGTGCATCAGGATTCTAGGGAACACATGATATACACCATAGAGTCCATGGCACCCACGGTGTTCAACTAGGCGAAAGCCATGCTTCCAATATCAAAGATTGGCTGACTAAGTGTCAGCAAGGAGAGCTAAAGAAATTTGGATTTGGTTCCATTTTAGCCTGCTTCTTCTTTGAGTGGGTTCCACAAATGAGACTTCAGGTGGTCTTCTGGATTCTGAGAGCACGGGACCCCTGTATGTTGAGGTGGGTCCAGGTCATGGCTCACACATGAGCGGGTAGGAGAAGGGTGAAGTTCGGTGACCCATTCTTCAGATGGCTCCAAGATTAAATCCTCATGGTTGGGGATTATGCTTATGTAGGTACAGAGTTCATCGGAGATCCTGACCTACCACTCCCACCTGGAGTACAGTGGGGTGACATCGGTAAGAAGCAAGAAACCCTAAAATGGATGAAATGTTTTTATGTTTTTAATGTTTTATATTTTTTATGTTAAGTGATGAGACCTGTATATTATCATGTAGATGTAGGAGAAACGCAACCTGGAGGAGCATCTCCACTGGATAGGTGAGCTGGAGCCCGCTTTGTACCATAGGGTGATGATATCACCTGGGAGCTGGAGGAGAATCTGAAGAGGTTGACCTTAGATATCCCTAATGCTGATATTGATGACCTCCCGATGAGATATCAGAGATCCATAGCGGGAGTACCAGGTCGATTCAGTAGGCTGCTATGCAGAGTAGCTCAAGCAGCGATGTGCTACCATGAGCACCACTAGTGTATGAGATATGTACTAGAAGCTGACAGCTTCAGGATTTTGTATGATGATTTTTCCTGAAATCCTACGTGCTTCAGATGAGGTCTCGGGACCTATTTTTGTAAAAAATTTCGTATATATATATACAGATTTTTACACGGTGTTTATAGGCTTCAAATGGAAAATGCATTTTCTATGAGTTTTATGTGTCTTTGAATGTTTATTTACAATTTACCATGTTTGATTTCGACGTCATGAATGGGAAATATGCCAATATAGGATGTAATTAAATAATGAGTCAGCAACATTATGTTCCCTAGGGATATGCCTATAAGTGATGGTCTCAAATGACCTTTCTAGCAAACGTACTCTCTAGAAGAGGCAGAGGAGCACCAGGTTCCTAATGGTGTAGACATGGTTTAAATGGGAAACCACGAGTTGTGAGTCCATCAAGACTACTAGATCATGAACATCCTAGGAGGAAGCTTCAGTCAAAATACCGATGAATGCTTCATACTCGGTGATGTTATTAGTAGCAGGACCTATACAAACTGCTTCTGAACTGACCAAATCTTCAGCTGGGGAATAGAGGACCCAAGCAGTTGAGGAAAGATTCAAGGTGTGGCAGCAAGCACCATCCATGAAGCCATAGAAAGTCATATGCATGACCAAAACATGGTATAAACAAATGCATAAACTAAACTCAAAACCATCTTGAAAATACTAAAAGCACACTGAAAGCCAATCAATATACATATATACAAGATACTACCTAAGAAAGACCTAGGAATAGTACCTTTTCAGGTACAACCCATTACGAGGTTGACCCAAAGGGATTCCATCATAATCAACAAGCTCATAAGCTCCTTTCTCTAACACCTTAGAAATAATGAAAGGTCCGTACCACATGGACTCGAACTTACCCTTCCCTAGATTGTCATATCTCTGATCATAAGTCAATACTAGGTCACCCTTGTTAAAGACACAAGGCTGGATGAATTTATCATACTGTGCCTTAACGTGTTTCTTATGTGCCTCATTAGCCAAGGTAGCATCTCTCCAATTCTCGTGAATGTTACTCAAGTACAAAAATATTTCTTCCTCTTCGAAAGTGTCTGGGAGAAGTTCGATGGCAAGTTGTCAGGATGGAATCTGACATTGGATCGGTAATATAGCTTCAAGTCCATAGACAAGATCGAATGGAGTGAAACCAGTAGTTGTTTTCACAGAAGTTTGATAAGCCCGCAGAGTGGAGAAATGAACGTGGTGCCAGTTGGATTTATGAGCTCCAACCATCCGATGAAATATAGTTTTAAAAACTTTGTTAATGGCCTCTACCAGACCATTAGCTTGTGGATAATATGGCGTAGAGTTTCCATGGCAAAAACCTAGCTTGGCACTCAGTTTCTCCATCATCTGATTACGAAAATGGGATCCATGATCAATAACGATGGACTGCGGAACTCCAAATCTAGCTATGATAGGATTGAACAAGAAAATAGCGTCAGTATTACCATCTTCTACATATGTAGGCATGGCCTCAGCCCATTTTGTGAAATAATCAATGGCTACGATGATGTAACCATACCCCCCAGCTGAGGTAGGCTTACAATGCATGAAGTCAATCCCCCATTTGGCAAATGGGCCAAAGACAATGACGAGGTGTAGCGGAGCAGGATGGGTGCGCTTTTTAGGATAAAAGTGTTGAAAAGGTGGGCATTTCTTAACATCCTTATGACAGTCTCTGAAGACAGAAGGCCAGAAATAGCCAATGCGAAGGATTTTCTTGGTTCTAGCCATCCCAGATAACTGACCGCCACATGCTCTAGATTGGTAATCATTCAACAGATGTTCAGCCTCCTCATGGGTGAGGCATCGCCGTAGAATAGAGTCAATCCCATGTCTATACAAGGTATCATTCAGGATGAGATAGTATTTCATGTGGTGACAGATACGATAGTGATCATCGTGAGATAAATGCAGCTGAAATCATTGTGTTTGGAGATAAAATAGCAAATCTCCATACCAAGGATCAGTAGTGCTATTTTGGAACAGGAATTCATCCCAAAATGAATCACTGGGCTCAAATTCCATTGAAGCATAAGGAAGATCACACATAAGCTCGGAAAAGACCAAGGATTTCTTTGATGTGGCCTTGGCAAACTCTAGATCAAACTCCTGAAGGATGACAATCCAGCAGGAGTATTTTTCCCCGAGCACCTGACGATTCAGGATGTAATACATCAAGTTCTGGTATGCTAATACGATGGTAGGGTGGAGCAGAATGTAGTGATGAAAATTTTGTACAACAATGACCATGGAAAATGCTAACTTTTCCACACGTGAATATCGGGTTTCAGAATCCATGAGATTCTTACTGGCGTAATAAATCACATGCTCCTAACCATGGATATTTTCCTGCACTAAAACCATGGCGATGGTAGTAACCGAGGCAGAAATATACAAGAGAAAGTTCTTTGAATAATCTAGGGGGTGTATCATGGGTGAATGAATCAGAGCGTGCTTGAGATTATCAAAGGCGTGTTGGGCCTGGTCATCCCAGAAGAATGGAGTGTTCTTCTTAAGGAGACGCATATAACCGTGTGTTTTCTCTGTAAAATTACACACGAAAAAATAGAGAAATTTTTCCTTCCCTTGCAAAATTTGGAGTTCAAGGAGATTAGTTGGGGCTGGTAGATAAAAAATAGTGGTAATTTTCAAAGGATCGATCCAGATGCAATCTTTGGATACCACAAAGCCTAGCAGACGTCCCCTCTCAATGCAAAAAAAACATTTATGTGGATTGAGCCGTATATTATAATGACGACATCTTAGGAATACGTCTTTGAGATGACCAGGATGGTCCTCCCGTCACTATCAATGAGAAGGGAGGTCTTCAACATACGATTCAACAATATGTTTAATGTCATGAAACTCATAGGACATCATGCGATGGAACGTGGCTCCAACATTTTTCAAGCCAAAAGGTAACTTCTTATGTGCAAAGGTTCCCCATTGTCAAATGAATGTCATATTATGCTGATCGGTGGGTAATATCTCAATCTGATTGAGGCCAAAGAAGCCATCCATGAATGAAAATATGACACTTCCAGCACAGTTGTCGATAATCTATTCGATGTGCGAAGTAGGAAAGTTGTCCTTCTGACAAGCTTTATTCAAATCCCTAAAATCGATGCAAACTATAATGGTGCCCTAATTTTTATTGATAGAGACAATGTTTGATACCCATTCCATCAGGGGTACAAGATAAATAAACCTAGCTTTGAGAAGTTTCTCAATTTAAGCATTAATAGCTGCGGCCTTCTGAGGATAGACTTGCTTAAGTTTCTACCTAACAGTTTAGCAGTGGGATAGGTTTTAATCTCATGGACCACAATGGATGGGTCAATCCCAAACATCTCTTCATAGGACCAAGCAAAAATATCACATAATTCCTTAAAAAGTGCCTTATATGCTTCAGATTCATCTGCCGAGCAGTTCTTCCCAACATGAACATGCTCAATAGTATCAGGCTTGGCTGATATGTAAATCGAGTTTGTCTAAGTAATGTTGCAAAGGTTTTCTTCAGAATCTGTATCTTGCAACAATGTAGGACTTTGGGGAACGTTGACAATATCAGTAGGAAACTGTTAGAATAATCAACCCATAGTTTACCCATTTATACATTAATTTAATTATTTCTGTCTTATTAGCCTAGTTCATGTGTCCCACCTTGTGCAAGTTGTCTATTACCTATCCATAGTGGTCAAACTTTCCTTATTTGACTCATGTAGCACATGGGAAATCCCAAGGAATCAAATCTACTTTATTCCTGGCCTCCTAGGCACCCTTCTGCTTTTTTTGCTTTATTGCCTGCTTTTTTAGTGTTTTAAGGCAAAAGGAAAAGCTAGACTAGGTGAGGTTGACTATTTTTTTGTCCTACACATCCTCCTCTCTTTTCTCCATGAAAAAGCATGTATGATCTTCCATTCCACCACTCTTTAGCTTGCCTAAGCCATTTTTCCAATTCATGAGCTCCATGACAGATTTGGGATCAACTTTTTACACCTATGGGGCATTTGCTTATTTTTAGTAAGCCTGCTTTATGCTAGATTCGAATTGCTCATCATGCATTCGAATCCCTCATGTATGTTATTTATTCAACAACCTATTATTTTACAGGGTTGGCTATTGTACAATGAGTTAATACAGTTTAGTGTTCAGCTCCAATTTTCAGTCTCTTTGTGAGTGATTTTGCATGATCAATTGTTATTTGTTGTGAGTAAAATTAATCTATCACCTGGTTCAATTTCCACATGGTATCAGAGCCATTGTAGGTTGTTTCTCTCCTTCAAATATTGTTTTGCAGTTTCGACATCGGTGACTGGGAGCCTTCTACTAACAGCCGAGACAGATTTTCTAAGCTATGGATCAATCACAGAAAACTATCTTGACTCCCTTCAATTTATTTGAATGGAAAGGAGAGATGGAGATACTGTTGAGAGTGAAAGGCGTCTACAGGGTGACTATGGCAATAGAAGCAGAGCCCAATGCAGCTACAGAGAAGATAAAATGGCACAATAGGAGGGATGAGGCTTATGGCCTCCTCTGTCTGAGTATTTCCAGAGACCTCCTTTTCCATCTTGATGGATTGACATCACCGAATGAAGTATGGGAGAATCTTGCTGATATTTTTGGAAATACGGATGAGATGAGGGGACATCAAATAAAAAATGAGCTGATTTCTCTGAGTCCAAATAGCTTTGAATCCTTGCAGCTATATTTCTCCAAGTTCAAAGCACTAGTTTTGCAGCTGAAACAGTGTGGGATCGAAAATAAAGATGATCAGCTCGTACTGGCCATCCTCTCGAAGCTAGGCCTTGACTATTCAGTGTTTTTTTCGACCTTCTATGCCAAAAAACTGATAGCTCGAACCTGGAAGATGCCTAGCCTTGCAGATTTCATGGAATCTCTCACACAAGAACAGGATAAGCTGGTGATGATGGGCACCATCAAACCATCCAAAGATCAATCTTTGATTGCTGGAGATTCGAAGGTGGATTCAAAAGGAAAAAAGAAATCTAAAAAGACACCTGAGCAAAAGAGAGACAAGAAACAATCTCCGGAGGATCTACAAGGTCCCAAGAAGAACTACTAGAAGAAGAAAAACAAAGGTGAAATGAGCAAGTGCGCATACTGCAATAAGGGAAATCACACTGAAAGCTCTTGTATGAAGAAGAAAATAGATATTCTAACCCAACTCCTGGAGAAGAATGGCATCTCCCTTCCAGAAAGCTCAAAGAAGAGAGAAGGAGGATCAAGTTCAGATGACAGAGAGAGAGTTCATGCTCTAGTTGCTGGCACATCAGGCTCACCCAGTTTTATCATTGATTCTGGAGCTTCAACACACATGGTTTTGACTAAGGAGGCCTTATCCCCACTGGACATGTCGAAAGGACCAGCTATTGTACTGGGAGATGACTCTCTCACTGAAAGTAAAGGAAAAGGAAGGATAGATCTTTATCATGGTCAGTTTAGAAATGTGTTGTATGTGCCTGGTCTCGCCTCCAACCTCCTGTCAGTGTACCAAATGACCCACACTGGGTCTCCAAAGAAAGTCATATTCTCCCCCGATGAAGTTGAGATCACAGATATCTCAACTGGTAGAGTCATTGCAAAAGGAGTTGGGAATCATGCTCAAAAGGTATACATGTTCTCACACTTCCTACCTTACTCAAACCCCTCTGCTCTTCTCATTCATGCTAATGAAGCCAGCAATATTTTCCATGAAATATTTGGCCACCTAAACTACAAATATCTTTCTGATCTTAGTGACAAATAGATGGTCATAGGGTTGCCCAAGATAAAATTTTCCAAAGGAGTCTGCCAAGGTTGTATCCTAGGAAAACACCCAGAGCACAAATTTGAGAGAGCTAGTCATGAGAGAACCTCTGCACCCCTCGAGCTGATCCACAGTGATGTTTCTGTCCCACTCCCTCGTATGTCCATGAGTTAGGCCAAATATGCATTGACTTTCATTGATGACTTTTCCAGGTATTGCTGGGTTCACTTCCTGAAACACAAGTCTGAAGTTTTTGGCCTATTCAAAGTCTTTAAGGCTTTGGTTGAAAACCAGTCTGGAAGGAAACTCAAGGCCCTCATATCTGACAATGGTGGTGAGTATGTCAAGTCTGATTTCATTAATTATTGTGCAGATGCAGGTA
>LPNX010795144.1:1991216-2084605 GCA_001517045.1 Pseudotsuga menziesii | reverse complement strand
GGATTTGCTTATTTTTAGTAAGCCTGCTTTATGCTAGATTCGAATTGCTCCTCATGCATTTGAATCCCTGATGTATGTTATTTATTCAGAAACCTATTATTTTACAGGGTTGTCTATTGTACACTGAGTTAATATAGTTTAGTGTTCAGCTCCAATTTTCAGTCTCTTTGTGAGTGATTTTGCATGATCAATTGTTAATTGTTGTGAGTAAAATTAATCTATCACCTGGTTCAATTTCCACAGAAAGAAGGATGCAAAATCATGGCTAAATGAATAGGTGTTGGGGAGGAACATGGATCTATGATGGTGATCCTCCCAAATGGTCTCATCCATATTCATGATCTCCATAATGGACTCATCAAAAGGAAAAGCCTTAGAGAGATAATCTAGAACGGGAAGAGAAGGTTCTAACTAGTACAGAAAATGGTAAGGATATGAATCCACTAGATGAAGGTCATTCGTGTGATCATCGTAAAAGGTTTGAATGGTGTCATACATAGCTTCATGTGTGATCAACGAAGTGGACTCAACAACATGTTTACCCTTAGGCTCATAATCAAATGAGGCGATCATATGGACTATCGTGGTATTCGTGCTAGGAGGAGTGGATGGAAAAATCCCCATAAGGGATGAATCCTTCGACATGCCTACCCCAATCGACTGGTAAGGAGGAGGGGACTGGCCTAACATGGGGATGTTATTAGCCATGGAGGTAGTAACACCGACGTATAGAAATCAAGCTGATCAATCATAACAATTCACCCTAGATGCAAAAATTGGATTGTTCAGAATACTGTTGAGACAAAAACAGTCATGGCATAGAACCAATTCCTTCCTAGAAGGAGGTTGCAATCTAAAGCGGCATCTACCACTTCTACTTGGATGGAAACAGTTTTTCCCCCCCAGCTTGACTGCTAGGACTGATATGAGACCACGGGGTTGGAAACCCCATCCGTCAAAGGCCTTGAGGTTCGTGGGTGATGTGACAAGCTCCAGAGATCCGAGAGCCTTCCAACAAGTCAGAGACAAAACTGAGGTCGAAGCTCCTTCATCCAATACCATTCGAAAAACTTTCTTTGCCACTACTTTCATAATGATTTGAAAAGCAATTTTATGTGGTAATCTAGGCCTAGAGTTCTCAACATTGAAATGAATCAAGTTAGTATTATCTGGGTCTAAAGCTCCTAATTCTTTCAACCATTTTTTACGCTGTGTAGGGAAACTTTGGAGTACCTATAAGGTAGACATTATACAAGGTGCCTGAGCGATATATTCAACCACATTATAAAATTGAGCAGCTCAGGCATTGGGATTAAAGACAGCCTTCTAAAGAGTACTCTTAGGTGGGTGCAAAATCATGTCGAGAGTAGGCTTCTCGATAGATAAGGGGACACTAAAAGAGGATTTAGGAGAACTAGTAGAGGGAGCTTTCCCTAAAGAAGAATGATCTTCTTTCTTGTCTATGGGTTTGTCATAATTCTGACTTTGAGTTTGCATATTGATGGCATATGAGGACATCATACGAATTTCTTCTAATGAACTAGAGTTACCATTATTAGACATGTGGTCTATCAATTGTTGTTTAGAGGGAAAAGGATCCGTAAGTACTATAGGTACAGGATTGGAATTCAAAAACTGGGAGATTTTGTCCCGACGAGGACACTTCTTTGAAAAGTGGTCACCACCGCATAGCAGACAGGGATATTTTGAATTCCTTTTCCCCTTGTCATTATCACTGTTGGTTGGTCTTGGAGTCTCCTCTTGGTTTCGAGGTTTTTTATTTCTATTTTTACCTTTCTTTTTATTATTTCTTGAGGTTTGAGTACTTTGAATAGAATTGACCTCAGCGGAAACCTTAGGAGTCGAAGGAGTAGGGGGGGCAGTTTTGGGTTGCTTGGAAAGTTTCGCTACTGACAAGGACTGGATTGAACCAACAATCCTATCAACAGGTACTTCTACTGGTGGCTTAACAGGATTGGTGCTGGGGTGAGGAGCTTGAGAAATCAGGTCATAAAGAGTTCCAGACTGGGAATAGATGAAGTCTAAGTACTGAGCCCGACTAATAGCCTACTCTTCGGTAACGACACCGACCATAGCCACATCTCGGGGAATAGGAGGCAAAAAGGATTTGGTGAACCAATAAGCTAGTAACTGATTTGGAATAGGGGCCTTAATAAGCCTTCTCCACCTTATTCACTCATGAATATGATCGAAAATGTGGGTGGAGGTGTTCTGCTGCAGAGAGGTTAAAATATCAGTGCCCATTTCATAACGAATAGGGAGCTGAAAGTGTGTAAGAAACATGGTTGCCAATGAGCCAAAATACACAAACAAATGTTGTGGGAGTTCAATGTACCACTTCGCGGCCATACCAGTCAAATTTCGTTGAAAGAGTCGTAACTGAATGGAGTCATCCATGAGGGAATTTGAAGAACACCACAAATGGAATGTCATAATGTGGGTTCTTCGGATCATCTCCCTACTTCCCATCAAATTTTGGTATATCCGATGGTAACTTTGCTAGAATGGGAGGCCACGAGAGATTGTGTTGAATGGGGTCATTAATCAACTTGGACAAATTAGGAAAGTACAAATTTGCTAGGAAAGGTAACTATCGATTGGGTTACACATACTGGTAATATTGATATGGCATATAATTACTAGTAGGACCATAAGTTGACTGAAAATCAGGTTGTTGTGATGAATAACTAACGGAAAATCCACCCACAGGGGGTTGATTTCCAGGATCAGGACCACTAGGACTACTACGGCCTCCAGGAGGAGGACCACCAAGGCCATAGGGAACACCAGGACCACCAGGAACACCAGGAGATGGACCACCAGACCCTCTAGAGTCACTAGGAGGTAAACCTCCAGAGCCTCCAAAACCACTAGGCAGAGGGCCACCAGACCCTCTAGATCCATAAGGAGGAAAGCCACCATGCCTCCCAAGACCACCAAGACCACTAGGACCATAAGGAGGAAAGTTACCAGATCCTTCGGGACTATTAGGTCCCCTATGGGGAGGACCTCCATAAGGCAGTCCTCCGGCACCTCCTGTAGTATGTATAGATAACCCCCCATAGATGGAATATAATACTAGTTGGGTTGCCCCCATGACATAAAAGTGTTACTAGGGTATGTAATTCTAGCATAAGGCATTCCTATAGGATTGGGTGGATGATTAAATATAGGTATTTGATAACCATAACCTCAAGAAGACTGAACGGTTACAGGTTGTGCCCCCAAGGGCTGACCTGAACTAGATGGGGGATTCACCACATTAGTATGGGTGGGAGGGACATAAATTGTAAGTGGTTCTATGTTATAGGTCTACCCTTGACTAGGTACAATTATGGTGCCAGATAACATAGGTCGTGCCGGGGGTTGCCCCTCGGCACTAGAAGGTACTGACGAAACATGAATTGAAGGTTGGGCCCCATGTGCAGAAGACCTGGGAGGATTAGGAATATACATAACATGAGAGGCAATCGAGGTGGTAATTTGACCTGGGTTGTGTGGTGTTATTGCATGATCTATAATCGGTTCAATGGGTCTCATAGAATTGGCCAGTGAAGGATATCCCGCAGGAATAGATGTGGAACGTGACGGTGATGGGCCTAATATTTCATATATCTACTTATCAATATCCCGTGCATGGAGAATGACAACACGGTATTGTCTACATTCTTCTTCCTCTTTGGAATAATTTAAACAGGTGCCAAATGAGGAAATGGTTTGTCCTATAGAGGTATCCCAAAATGGAGCATTGGGACCAAAATATGAACAAATTGTATCATCAACATGACCTTCTGTGGGAGAATGGAATGATTTATTTCCCTGAGATGGCTATTGGACCAAGGGAGGCAAGTATGAAGAATATGGTACTCCATTTTTCGCAACCACATTATCCCCCACTTGGGAGGTGGTAGCAGCTCCTTGGTTGATAGCTTCCATTAGATTTTCTCTTGAACCAGGAATAAAATCAGGTGGCAAGCCCCGTACTCTTCTGGACTATTTTAACTCAGCCAGTTTGTATAGTTCCTATTTAACCTAGGGTCTGAAAATCTAGAAAACACACCAAAAAATTTCCCTACACAAGCTATAGGTCAAAACAAGCAAACTTAAAATAATAGAAGGAGTTCAAAAAGTCAGGTCTCTCACTAGGATTATTAATAAGGTGCCACTCGCGATATACCTCTAGGGTACATGTGTAGTAATCTCCCCGAATGTTTTTTTCGGTGTATGGCTCCAAGCAAGACGACCAAAGGGCTTTTCTCAGATAGATAAGGTATCCTAGTGGGGTCTCCCGACATACTCAAGGTACATGGGAGATCGAATCGGTAGTAGTGGTATCTAATGCATAACCGTACACAAGGGGCCTTCCGATATACAATTGAGTACGTGAAGTACCTTTCTATATACCTCAATGTTACATGAAAGGCCATTCAATATACCGACAGTACGTGGAAGAACCGCGCGATTCCAGGAATGTAATGCTGACAAATAATGACAGCTCCTACGCTTAACGACACCCAAAAACATCTCTAACCTATCACTCCAATTGCTATGTAAAATTTAACCTATCACTACCATTAATTTTGAAGTGGATGGTTAGGTGAATGCAAGATGTTTTGACAGAAAAGTAAAACCATGCAGTATGCTTGTGCAAAATATTTCACTTTACCATTCAGTATGCCTACTTACGGGAGGGAAAGAGAGTGTTTTATTTTTGTTTCAAAACCAAAAATATTTCCAAACAATAGTCATGAACACCAAATCAAAGATGAGCAATAATTTTCTGAATTGATTTCTCTTTTCTGAAAGCAATGAGAAGGGGAAGAATCTCTTCTCCTAAAAGAAAAACAAGAAGCACACCTATATGCAAATGCACTCTATTTTTTCAATTTTCTCAAAACATAAGCAAATTTAACTTAAAACTACCATATTTTTTATTTTGATTGAGATAGTTCTAAATGCATAAGAGATGAAAGAACATGAAGAGCCTGAAAGCTTGTGAATCCAATAAGAAAACCAATGTCCAATGCTCAATGATGATATCCTAGTCTCAGTCAAAAAATTTCTTTTTTGAACGAAGGAAAAGAAGTTTACTATGCAAACAAGAAATGAAACCTAGAAGCTAATCTAGTATTCTTCTTTTAGTCTATACAACAGAAATGAAAAGAGATCTTACTAGCACCCTAAGCTTTTCAAAAAACAAGAAATCCTTTCGCAGACACAACCAACAAGCATAGAAGCGGATGAACAATCAAAAGGAATAATATAGCCTTTGAATTTCCTAATCAAACCAATCTTAAACCATAAAATTTCAAGCCACAAGCATAAGATTCTATCACACACGTCTGACAGTGTAGAACTGAAAGTAACACAACTCAAATTTTTACAAAAAAAATGAGAAGAAAGGGCCTTGGAATTATGCCTACCTAGCACTGCGCTTCTCTGGTGTTGACAGGGTAGGTCTATCCCAGCACCGCTACTTACCGACGGGTTACAGGTGATGGCACCGTGTACTGCCCACTCTGTTCAGGTAGTGGCATTGCTTCTTGTACACTGCATAGGCGTGGTTCCCTGTAGATGAGAAAAACACAAAGAGAACGATGGATCAAGTCAGAAAAAGACTAGATCAAGGTAAATACTTGTAGATTGAGTATGAAAACAGAGCATAAAAGGTCGAGATGAATCATATCTAAACAGATCTGGAAGTTTCAAATCCAAATAGATCAAGCCATAAAGTAGATCTGACCGAAGAGAGTTGAAGAAGGAGCCTGGATTCGGACAAGAGTTGCAGAACTGAGGAAGAGTTGTTAGATGGAATATTTCACTTCCTGTGGACAGGAAGGTTTTCCACTGGTATGAATGGTTTAGATCCAGAACAAATAGAGGACAGAGGTTTAAGACTCTCCCTAGATGCCGTAGACACCTGGAATGTAATGCCTCAATAGTTACCCTGTGTATCTGCAATAAGCTTCAACACGCAAACATATCAAAACTTCCAGAATATAATCTACTGATCCATGTTAGTGACTAAGGAATCTAACAACATACATGTGAAATCAAACAACAACAATATATGTGGGATAGAAATCAACTTGCATTAATATAGAAATATGAAGAATTTTACAACCAAGCCTTAGTGTTGACATGCATCTCCATGAAACCAAGCATTCTCATCCCCATAATCTCTGACTCTAGCTTTGTATGCTCTGCAAATGGTCTTGAGCCAAGTGATCAATCCAACAGCATAATAATAGCTTAAGAATTCTCTCCTCAACCATGGATATGAGCTTGTATTTATAAGTCTCAATGGATAGGGTAGGTTGGGAGATTAGTGGATGAGGTGGCCTCTAAGATCCTAGGATGAGGGATCTTGAGCTCAACTAACCCACAATGGTAGGGATAAGGGAGGACATGAGGCTTATCATCTAGAAGCCTCGAGAAACTTATCTTTTTCCATTTTTACCTAGGGTACCATGTTTCTCCTTCAATGACAGAGCGGTTCTGGTAAGAAATGCTTATGTACTAAGGGCCATAAGTGGTGGCACCGCTTGTGGACCACAAGGGATAGGCGATGCGAACAAGGTAATACTCCTGGACAAAGGGGCAAGCACGGTGTTGGGAATTTTTATGGAAGATTGAGAATTAGCATGAGTTTCCACTCCAAGAGCTAGGATTCAAGGAAAGTAGATATGTCAAATGTCTTATCACATGATGGTGACAGGATTTTGGTATAACAGTCTCAAAACCTATTCCATACCAACTTCAGAGAAATTAGGGGAATAGTGAGAGAATTAGGGGAGATGAAAATACCCCTACGACTAAGTCCTCAACCGAGTAAGTATCAACAAAAGGCGTGGCATGATCAATATATCAGGGTTAATCCATTTGAAGAAGGAAGACTTGCCTTATAGTATGATAGCAATTTGGTCAAGCACCCAGGAAAGCTGAAAACACATTCGCTAAGGCCATATAGGATTGCGTAGAGTACTGAAGTGGGCAAAGCATAACTCTAGAAGTTATATGGTACCTATGTCACAGGTAGGTTGAACGGCAGCAACACTCATTACATCCCAGGTAAAAAAAAAAGCTAAGAGGCCAAAAGACGTAATCTACTCTGTTGCAGGATTGCGATAGAACTAGCATAAAAGCGTAAGCAACAAGACGTGCAAGAATCAAGTCACCACACAAACTCAAGCAAGGAAAAGGAAGCAGAAAAACAGTGAGCAAAACAAAAGGCCGTTAGTACTTGGGACAAAGCAAAAGCAAAAAAAGAAGACAAAAAGCAGGAATGATAGGCTGGTCGACATTAAACTACGAATCTATGACAAGGATTGTGGCAGCTATGACAGCTACATGACATTAACTCGACATAGTACAAGAAACATGGTGGCATACCTTTTGGTCCCATCACCCATCCTTGGCATAATTACCATAACTATCCAGATAGGTACATCCCAAAAAGCAACTTGCAAAAGTTAATGAAGAAATTGTGGGTAGAAGCAAACCGAGAAATTGATTAGACCTCGACCTCCTGTCAAATGATGATTGTAGGACATTAAGGTCTGTGTAAATATTTAGCTTCCCCATCAAGCATTTTGTTACGAAGTGAAAACTAGATTCATGTGATTACAGAGATAAACACTGCCATCCTTATTTAATTATGCCCGCGTCCATGGTAATTAACATCCCCAGTGACACCGAGCCATCGGTCACCACTGTCATCTCTGGTTGCCCCATTAACGAGGAGAAAGAAATACAATCATCTACGATACAACAACCAGAGACTATAGTGCTTGAGCAGAAACCCATGGCAAGAACACACAAGCAATAAGCAGCTATAGTGCTTGATAGAGAGCTAAGGAATCCCAGTGTGAGACAACTAGAAGAGGCATATGCATGCCCAATACCCCAACGAAGAAAACGCAAGACTACGGATGCTCAAGAAGAGTGAGGAAAGGCACCTGTTGGCGAGCAACAAGAATATATCATGGATGAATGCTTGCTCCAAAAAAGAGAGTCGGAGGCAAAGCAAGTTGATCCATATTTCCTGCATTACATTCACCCAAGGAGAACAGATGCAAAGGAGGGGGATCTCCCAAATAAGGTCATAACCACTTTGTTATCACCACAGATTCCTAACGACGTGCCCTTTCTAAAGGATATCCTACCTGAGTTATATAGGTTGAAGTTCGAGGAGTTTGACACCCTACAACAGGAAGGACTGCAGATAATAGATTGCATGGTAGTGGAACAGTCTGCCACAAGTGACACCCATGTAATTAGGCCAAGGGACTGGGCCACGGGACCTTCCCACTCAGGTCTAACCAACATGTTGTTCATGCCTCACTTTGGCCACAACATACAATTTAATATGTATGTAAAGCAGTTACTAGTCTACTTCCATGGAGGATTCCTGTGGCTGGATCATCCATATCCAGTGAACGCTGAGTTAATTTGAAGAATCACTGGACTCCCAAATGAAGGCGACAATATTGTGGCATACTTAACCAAGAAAGATGGTAACCCCATCCAAGACCAAAGCATGCGCCGCAAAGATCCCATCCTGTAAGATATTCCACAACACGATACCCACTCAATGTTCCACAATGGTGGTGGAACTGGAAGATTTATGTGCATTAGGAGGAAAATTGAATTGGTCACGGTACCTGTTCAATGCACTCATAGACGATGTGTTGTAGGCCCATCACAAGGATACATACAAATTCCAGTATTCTTTGTTGTCGATCTTGATTTTGTTCACTATGTGGGGAGACCCACCAGACTACGTCCATATGGATGTCTAGCTACCTTTCCTTGGGGAAAGGTACCAAAATTTGTGGGAATAAAAGGTGTACAACGATCACCAAAAGATAGAAACATTGCATTCTTTGTCCATGAAGAAGAGCTACGTCAAGTTGTTCGATAGTCCCACAGAATCTATGCTACGATCGTACATAGGTATGCTGCATTCATTATGTTTCAAACTGACGCGCATACTATAACCCTACTGCCAACAAAGGACCCACTCAACCAGGTGCACCATATGGAATTCATGGTCACAGATGAGGATGTGAATGCAATTATTAATCTTTGGCTAAAGGAATGGTGTGGCCCACTAGCAGAGCCACTTCCTAAAGGGCAGAATGCAGAGGAACCACCACTTCACCAGGTTAATGAAGAAGAGCATGAAGGAGATGAAAACCAAAATGATCTATCATAGGAAATCAATGAGAATGATGATAATATTGATGACTCAAACCATCATGCATCAGACCACCCACCAAGTCAAGACCATGCACAGACATAGATGCACACACATCAAGAAGAGGGCCACTCATCCCATAAGAATTAGAAAGCTCACACAATAGTGAACACAAATACATTGAGTGAAGATGATTTGCAAGAACTTGCCAATGATGTTTCTAAGGTTGCACAAGATAACCTCGCTAGTCTAAAGATGCAACAAGTAAATATTTCTATCCAAGTCGAGGGCCATCCCAATAAGTTTATAGAGGCCATCCAAATGTCAAATCTACATTGGAGGCCGATACATATGGTGTTAATCCTAGTATTCCACTAGTTACACTAGCATTAGTGTGTACAATCAGAATGGTAATTTAGAGGCATGCACTAGAGGCAGACACAGAGATAAGCACAGTTCCTGATGATAACAATGTGTAGATAGACTTCTCCAAGATAGCCTTGTAGTAATTCTATAGCATTCATCAGGAATTCATGTCTGAAATCCTAAGGGAAAATGTAGTTTCTTACCAAATGACAAAACAGTCGAGGAAGGCAAAGCTGCACAAGGGTTAGGTTTGTTTCTTGACATCGAATTAGGACCTTCTCAAGGTTATCAAGGGCCTCTTTAAATGTATTACCATAGGATGTAAAATCATCCATGTACACCTCTACACAGTCATGTATAAGATCAACAAAAGCCCTACGATTGCTCGCTGAAATGTGGCAGGTGCGTTACATAAGCCAAATGGAAAAAATATATAGGTATATGTTCCTAAAGGGCATGTAAAAGTGGTCTTATCCTAATCCTCAGGTGCTATTAAAATCTGATTGTATCCACTATACCCATCAAGAAAGGAAAAATATTGCTTACCATATAGGGTGTCTAGCACTTGATCAATAAAGGGTAAAGGGAAGTAGTCTTTAAGAGTGTCCTTATTCAACTCTCTAAAATCAACACAAATATTCCATTTCCCTATGAATTTCTTTGGGACTACCACTAGAGGAGATACCCATTTACTATCGAAGATAGGATAGATGAAACCATCATTGAGAAGTTTTTGTAACTCCTCTTTCACTATATCTTTCAAAGCAGGGTTCATCCTCCTGATCTGAGGCTACCTTATAGGGGATATACTGGAATCCATGTAAATATGGTGAATACAAGTGTCAGGGTGTATACCTTTCAAGTCAGTGTATTCCCATGAAAATGCTCTAGATTGGCTTTAAAGGACATTAAGCAATTGTTCTTGTTGATTCTTGGTTAACCCTGGATTTATGTGTAAAACGTTTCCAGGGATAACCTCACAAGGCATGGTATAAGACCCCATATGCTCTTCAATTGCAAAGACACATGGTGTATTCATGAATGTTGAGATGGCCATATTTTCTTGAAACTCATCCCCAAAAATTTGATCAAGTTGAGAAAAATAGTGAGGAAAATCTATACAAGTTGATGAAGAGACAAATTGGTTTAACACATTTTCAGTACACTACTCCTGAAGTGCTCAAGACTAGTCACTAGAAAAGAAGAGATATTCAATATTTTCATTCCCAAAGGGGAAATCTAAACACCACAAGGCTTCAATTACTGATTGTGTTAACCTAAAAAATCCCTCACTAAACATTGTATGACCTACACCACCTAAGGACACCACTTCATGACCCTCCATTAGACCCCCACAGCCTCAAAATAGCCTAAGGATGAAGAAAATGGCTTAAAAACCCCAAAAAGGAGCCCAAAATACTCTCTTAGGAGCTAAACCCCCAAAAAGGGGCTAAAACCCTAAAAGGAGATAAAATTAGGGCAGAAGGGGCTAAACCCTAAAAGGAGATAAAATTAGGGTAGAAGGGGCTAAAATCCCAAGAAAGGGGCTAAAGCCTAGACCGAGGGATTAAAACCCTAAAACCCCAAAAAAGTTGTAAAAGGAGGGTGGGGGGTCAATCTCAAAACACTTCTCCCTTGCCTGCTGTTATGCTGCCCATGGATGCCTTGAGACACCTTTGCCTCTCAAGCCACCCACACTCCCTCTCCTCCATCTCCATTGAGCCATAGCTCCCCCATCCAAGAGAGGTGTGCCCACAAGCTTGGGCATGGTGGCCCATTTCCACCCAAAGATAAGGTATAACTTGTCTTTCTTGCATTTGCTTCTTATTTTTCTTTGCTTTCTAACCCATGTTCTCATTTGTAGGCTTATGTTGAACATTGCTTTGTAGGTATTTCGATTTTCTGTAGCTTAGTATTTGTTTGCAGGTTATTAGAAGAGGAACCCTAACCCTTGTTTGCATAGGGGTTCACTATCATTATTTCTCTTCCATCTTTGCTTTGCTTTGTTTTCCTTACTATCATTTACATTTCGTTTTTATTTTCAGCATTTATCCATGCAGGAACCTACCCTTTTTTCCTATCGAAAAAATGAAGCCAGTCCTGCCGTTGTACCAAGGAGAAATCCGTGCTACAGAAATGGCGACCATATCAAGCCGATCCCACAAGATCCTTGGGCCAAATTTTTAAATATTTCAAGATTTTTAAGTTTTTCCCTAGTTTTTCAAATTTCGAGTTAAATTCACTTTAAATCCAGTTTATTTTCAGTTATCAGTACCGTCAAAGCCTTTGCTAGGAAAATCCGAGTCAGTTTGGCCACAGTACAGGTTACTGTCGGCTGGATCTAACTCTGGATCTCAAAAACCCCCAAATCCAGGGCAGTTCACTCTTATCGGGCTTGAAAGTGAGGTGAGGGCACACTTAATGGCAAAACAAGCGCGCATAGGGTGCACTTAATCCCCTGATAAGTGTGACTTCACTTAGAAACACAGACCACGACTATCTGTGAATTTTTTGCGACCCCCTCGCCTGTTTCTGAAAAAATCTTGCGGCCCCCTCGCTAGATTTGATCAGAAATGCGCATCCTGTCAAAAAGATCTTCAATTTTAGTTTAATAGAGGTTAAATTTCAGTTTTATAGGGACTGTTAGTGCGGCTCATCTGCCTTTGTCCAGCACTACAAGTCAATTTCAGTTTTAGTTTCTGTTTTCTGCAATTTCTTTTACAAACAATGTGTAAGTTCCAACTAAATGTTAATGACTTAATTAAATGAATGTATCTTAACTAAAATAAACGTAAAACTAACTATCTTGCTTACCCTTCCTCCTCTACCTAGTCATCACCGTCTGGGGTATTCTGGGATACGACGAAGGGCAAGCTCATATAGATCTAGGCACTCCACTAATATTGATCCAAACCATTAAAACTGGATGACCTAGAAGGTAGAGGGGGTAGAGAAGGAGGGATTCTCACGGTGCTAAGCGTCCTCCCTATTGACCAACCTTGCATCTAGGAGGTGACCTTTGGATCTACGGATGGGCTTAGTCCCATTGTGTTGAGATCCTAGCACCTTGTCTTGGTTGAAGAGGAATATCAATGTGAGGTAGTCATCTAGTTAGGAGATCAAACATTCAAGGTTAATAATTGTATTTATTCACAATTTATGATTATTCAATTCTTGCATACACAACCACAATATGATGAATTCATAAGACCTGTTGTAGCAACCAAATACTAGAAAAGCAAACAAACAAATACACCATACCAAGTAATTAATCCAACTCAGTTCATGACGCTGAGTGAGCCTTAAAATTTACCAATTTACACTAAGTACAAACAAATCTCCAGTCTTTGAGGACATAAGTCCCTAACTGCTTCAACTATGGGAAGTACTTGGGCTCTACCCAAAAACTCATTGTGAGGAGTACCATAGGAACCCTAAAGTAGCTGGCCGCTGGGAGGAATTGCCAAGCGAAACGGGAAACGACCCCTTTCAATTGAGTAGAAACATCTATGAGAAAAAAGATAAGCATTGTCCTCTGGCAGTCTTGGTGGCCGAGTGACCACCTACAGCCAATAGGAAGCCACTAAAATCGAGGTCCAAGCATCATTCCCACAAGTTTCATACATAAAATCTAACATAATTGATACTCTACACTCTTCCTCACGCCTAAGAGGTGAACCACCACCATTTGGAACACTCAACCAACATCGGTGAAACCCTTCTTAGTGATCTCCCACACCATTAGAAGGCCACAGAGCCTCTGATTTAGATTTAGAGCCATATCAGTCTGAACTAGATTTGCATACCGCACCATCAAGCCCCATGGCTAGTGAAAACCCGGATCCATTTTTTGGCATAACCTTAACAAGTGGACCCATGTCCACACCATAACCTGTAAGCATAGTCATGCAGACTATCATTAGTTAGCTGCCACCACCCATAGTGACCATCCAAGCTGGCCCATTGGAAACACACGGGGGAAGTGGCCCCTCCACACACACTGCCCCTCCTACCACACAGGGGGGCAGTGGACCATCCACTTACATTGCCCCTACTGTCATGCATGGGGGAAATGTCCCTTCCACCCACACTGTCCCTCCCACAACACTTGGGGGCATTGGCCCATCCGCAATGGTGCCACCGCAAGTACCCCCAACTGTGTAGATGCATTACGCACCTGCAAACCCCACCACCATCGCATCCCATCCCACATCAACCTAGGGTCAAATCTGCCATTCATGGCTTGTCTTAACTTACTTGATTTGGCTCGGTTAATGAATGACCCCATCCACCACCAAGCTTTTTGGCCACCCATGCCAACTAAGATATCATCAGACATCTCCAAGTCTGAAGGCAAAGCTGGGGAATGTCCCAAAAACCACATAATGAAATTTCATCTATGGTGCTTGTTAAACAACATTGTAGATGATTCCATCAGTCTGAGGCTATTCCAATGCACCCTTACAGGTGCTACGGCCAAATGGTACATTGAGCTACCACAGGCCAAATACCCGGACTTCAACTCCCTAGCCTTCATGTTTCTACAGTATTTCCAACTCCATGTTAGATATGATGAGGGGGTGAAGATCCTACTATCCTGTCATCAAAACACTGCCACTCATATAACTGACCATATCCATGAGTGGTGGTGATGTCGTAGCCTATGTAAAATCCAACTTGACGACAGGATCTTCTTGGATTGGTTCCTTAAGACCTTGCTCCCACCCATAACAAAAAGTCTAGATATCTGTAAACCATCATTCCAAATGCTCCCCGTCTGAGTACCTCCTATCATGATGCACTGGGGGCATCCCATGCTATAGATGTCATCATAGGATCGGTCTCCCAACAGCCACAACACCATCCAACCGCACCTACAATTCCATCACAACCAAGCAACACTGTTAATGTTGCTGACCAAAACCAAGCTCAGGAGTACGCAAGAATGATGTCCCAGTCTAGAGCAACAACTTCCTATGAACAACCTATGCCACCACAACAGGCTCAGGTCATGGCTTGGCCAACATAGCAGTATGTGAGGAAAATGCTCACATTTGTGGCACCACCACCCCCACAAATATACTATGCACCGCCAGTGCAACCATTTCAAGCCCCCGCCCCGCTCCACCCGCTCCATTGGGACAATTGTTCGCACAACAAAACCATCCCAACCATCCTGCCCCCAACAATCAATAAGGGAAAGCAAGAAATAATCGGCCTTGGAACCAAGCCAACAACCAACCATAGGGAGGTGATCAACAACCAAATCCTCCCAACAATGCCGCGGCAAACTGGTCGGTCCAAAACCCCCCACGACAAAATGCACCAAGACGCAACACCCTGTTGTGCACAAACCAACCATGCACACTCTGTGATGTTTATGGGCACTACACATTTGAGTGTCCCCTCATGGGTCATGCTAAGTAGGCCATTTAGAATGAGGTTCAACAGGCCGCCAACACTGCAAATCAAGCCCAACCCAACCCAGCACCACAACGACCTCCTCCTATGGTGCTTCAAAACCCACTACCAATCCAAGGGTTGGTGGCAACCAAACCCCCTCCCCAACCCAATCCTAATGCTCCAGGGGTACCTCCTACACCCGAAACAGGTGTCCACCATCTCCTAGCCATGACGACTGAAGAGGTCAACTTACAAACTAGACAGAATCAATACAGTACCACCACTGAACTTGCTGACACATCAGTGACATCTACATACAAGTCAGTCAACGAACCTCTTCAATTACCCCCTTTCCCCCGCCCCCCCATGCATTGAATTTCCAATAACACCACGGCCAGATCTGTAGTCAGCTATAGCATTGTGGATGATTTGGCCCAAACACCAACAGCCATGTCCACTCTTGAGGTACTTAAAATGTGCCCAATGTAGTGAAAATCCTTACTAGCCACCCTTGGTGCAGTAGACCCCTCCAACTCCAAGTTGATCACATTAGACATAGAGAATGGAGAACCACGCATGCCGTCCACCATCGCTTTCCAAATCCCGATGTCTATCTGGAACCTGGTTGTGCACAGGTGCATAGTAGATGAGGGGGCATCCACGTGCATTATGTCCACCTTGGTTTCACAGAAACTCGGATCACCAATTCTACAACCATCCTGCACAACTTTGTGAGCTTATGATGGACATCCCACTAAATCCCAAGGAATCCTACCCCATGTCCCCAGCACATCAGCCGGGAAGACAGTGCTGATCGACATAGAATTCGTCAACGCTCAACTCGACTATAACCTTCTCCTCAGGAGAAGTTATATGTGTGCCATGCAAGCTATCATGCCAATTGTCTTCCATCTCATGATGTTCCCCCACGAAGGGAAGATTGTGATGGTTTATCAACTCACTTATCACAATGGGAAAGGGTTAATGGCACCAACCAACGTTATCCCTACTATCACCACTATTGAGCCGCAAGGAGTGACCACAAATGTTAATGTCGTCCCTGTAATCAACACTATGGTTGACAACAAACCAGCCTACCCATTGTTGAATGTGGGCCCTGGTTTGTTTGTCGATCCCACCATGATGGCTCCTTTCCCCTCCGTGTCACCTCCACCGACACAAAATGAGACTGTGGACTTGTGCATGGTCTCCTCTAGCACCGCTACAGCCAAACAACAACCGCAGCCATAGCCCCAACCACAACCACAACATCGCCCGCAGCCGCAACACCATGCGCAGAAGCAACATTTTGCGCAGCCATAGCCACAACCGCATCCCCACATGCAAATGTCAGGGATTTATCTGGGCTCATCTCCAGTCCATACGATTCCCTTCCTCTTCCCCCCACCTGGTGTCATGAGCAATCCTATAATGGCCACCTTAAGCCTACCCAACTTTACATTAGGAATTCTGGTATGGTATCTTGATCCATCGGCTTAACCAGCAAATCCCCAGGTTATTTTAACCCTGGTGCAACCCATCGTGGTCTAGTCTCACCCTCCACCTAGTTCGCAAAATCCAACCACCACACCTGCACCCGCACCACCCCACCCAAAAAGGGCCAAGGGAAAGAATGCCAAAGCCATCGCAAAACTACGACAAGTACCACCTTGCACCATCTATGAGCAACAAGGCCATCCAACTTAGAGTTTCCCTGAAATCCCAATGATCCATGTGCATTTAGATTCCATGGATACAAATGAAAACATCCCCATGGTTGAACTCCCAACCGCGTCGATAGTCAGAAACAAGGCATTGAGAAAAAATCATGCTTGTGCCCTCTACAAATTGTATGGACACTACTCTCACCATTGCCAAGACTTGCCCAAGTTTCGAATCACATTAGCCAACCTCCGTCAACATTCCCTTGAGTTGGAGATCACCTTGATCGAAGAAATTCACCCCCCACCTCCTTCTTCAGACACCATGTCCATCTACATGATGTCCAGTTCTACCGATCCTCTTGTCTCCACCACCACCAATGGTCCATTAGACTTGTCTCTTCCGTTGTTTCTGCAACGGCAGCTCCATCCGCAGCCGCAACCTTAGTCACAACCTCAACCTCAGTTACCAGGGAAACAATGGGGTTCATTCCCTATCAACATGATCCTTTTCCTTTTCCTACCATTTGGGATCATGAGTAAGTCTATCTTGGCAACCCACAATCTACAATATTTCACACTAGGAGATCCTATGTGGTGCCTTGAACAACCTACCATACCTCTGAGGCCCAAAGATGTGTTGACTCCTGCCCAGCCAATTGAGATGATGTTGCACCTACCTCCAAGTCCATCAAAGACTCCTCCTGTCTCCAGGCCTGCCCCTCTTCCTCCAATAGAGACTAGGGGTATGACCCCAAAAACCACAACCAATACCATTTACATGATCTCTAGCACTAGTTTCCCTTTTGTCTCATTGGCTATGGAAGATCTACCTGATCTATCCCAGCATTACTTACGTGATGACAGAGATATATGTAAGACCACCTTCGGTTTTACCTCATTCCCTTTAAACCATAGTGTGGAATTGGTTCTTCCCATAAAAGACCAGATTTCATCATCCCACCTTGCCAATGACCTTCATCTCAGCAACGAGGAATACCTCTTTGCTAACACAAACAATCGACTCTTGAAGAAGCCACGCAATGGGCTCCACCTCAAGAGAGTCTATGCTTGATACAAGCACTATGAGTCCCTTATAGCTTAGTTTTTTCCCTTTCTTTTTTTTCAACATTTTTTTTCACTACAAGTCAGGGGTAGCACCATTAGCTTCCAATACAAATCCACCCGGAACCAGTTCAAGACACCTCTCACACCTCTGGGCTCAAATTTGCACCTCCTTATGAGACCATCGTCTCATGTTTAACAAATAAATTCTGGGACCGTTTCCCGGAAGTCACCTCGATATATGAGCCATGACATGACGATGCAAGTGTCTACGGACATGTACTTGTATCACACTTCTTGACTGCTACTCATGTGATTTTTGGGTTAGTGCTTGTTAAGGAACGTAATTTTTAGTTTTTGTTTTGTATTTTTAACACATAGTTGTATTTTCCATTCACCGCACCTTACGCGGACCTCTGGACCACTGTCCACAAAATGATTTCTTTTTCTTGAACGTATTTGGCATATAAGTGCCCCCGAACTTGTACTCACATCGCATGTAGTCAATTCCTTCCACCACAACACACACACATGCTCTCCTAACCACTGTCCGAGAGCCACCTCAGTTTCTGTGCCTCTGCCAGATCGACTCGCGAGCCTCTACTGCAATCTATTCCATGCATGTATTGGTATGTTTGAGAGCCTTCTGCTCCATCCATACTACATGGATGACCTTTGGAACTCTGTCCATCATCCCGACATGGGGAACCACCTATGCCACCACAATTGGTTGACCACATTAGATTTTCATTTAATCTCTTTTCTGACTCCTTAAAACAATGAAAAGATAGTCAAGCGCAACTGCTTCCTTTCCCACTTGCTAAACTATAGGAAAGGGCGTCTTCATTGTCTCATTTACCTACTTTTGCGGACCATGTAGACCATCAATTGAAAAGGACGTCCTTGGCACACTCAAGCTAAGACCGTTCCCCTCTGCATACTTTTATGCTTTCTCGGGCAGAGGGGCCGCACCTTATGAAAAAGCTCACTACCGGTTGTCATTAAGATATTTTCCAGTTGTCTCATTAAGAAAATATTGTTGAGAAAACATGGTTTCATTCATGCTGGTAAAAGTATCTGAATGACTGTCCGGTTAGTATAGGTTTAACCTTTTCCAGCCTGATTGGACTACCAATGGTAAAGAAGTCTCTCATCCCCTACAGGATGGGCGAGCTCTCCTATGTATACTTTTATCCTTTTTCAGGGACAGGAGACTACCAACAAAAAAGAGCCCCCACTGGAATCTTCTTTGTGCTTTCAGACTCTCTAAAATTGAAAGAACCATCGAGAATTTACCTTCTCGAGCTCACCTTCTTGGGCTCACCATCGAGCATCGTACCATAATGGTGTCCCTAGACACCAACCCATAGAAAAGAGTTTGCCACGGGGGCTTCGCTTGTTGACCAATATCCTATCACGTTAGTTCATATTGTGGGTTTTAAAATTATCAAAAATTGAACCAATATATTGCAGGTATTGGGGGGATGAGGGATTTAAGGTGGGGGTGGGTACATTGGTTTATAAGGATTGAGGTATAAAAAGGGGTGGGGAGTAGGTTTTAAGTATTGGGAGGGGGTTTCAACAAAAAGAGTTTGGGTCAATATATCTGGAAATTAAGGGTATTCTTTAATATCCCACGATCGCACATGCTATGTGAGAGGTTCACTAAGTGAAGTCGTCATGCAGTTTGGAAGCATTCCCACATTGGGTTGCCTTTGTTTAGAGTACTCTGCAATGATTCTTCCTTAGATCCCATCAATTTCAAAAGTGTCTACCTCCTCCAAGCATTTCCCATCTGCAGCAAAATTCTTGGTATTTCAGCTATGATCCCATTCCCATGAGTCAAGTTTCGTTTGCTGCCTGGTCCGCCCTGCTGTCATACTCTAAACAAAGGAATTTTGAGTCCACCACACTCCCCCTGCCCCTGTTCAATTATTTCCCTCCCCCTCCCCCACCCCCCATTAAGTGGGTCAGTTCACATATTGTTTCACACCTTTTGGTTATCTCCCTCATGCTCATGGTCAAGGAAACATCATTTCCTTGACTAGGAATAGGTCTCCCTCTGTCGACGCCAACACACATATTTTAGAGGATAGACCCAGAGGTCCCTGCATCTTGGTTTCATTAACATCATTAATGAGTTCCTTGTATGACTTTAGAGGAGTCCTTAGTGCCTCTTGGGATGGTTGTTTCTCACATACTCGACTTCAACTCCATCATCGCACCATTCAGATTCGAACAGGGTTGGTTCACGTAGTACTTGGTCGAAGACCCCGGATGTCACTGGACTCTAGCACATTGGTGAGTCTACTCAAGGGACCTAAACAGGTTATGTCCCTTGTGATTTTCGGGTTGCATTGGAGACAATGTTCAGAAGCCCCAGCAGTGCTTCAATGTACCTTTATGATTGATGCACCATACTTGTACCACAGAGACTCTAAATCTCAATCAGTGAGCCCATACATCTATGTACCATTCCAGATCTAACAGACTGTCCGTCATGGAGATATAGCATTCCATGAGAATTCCATGAGTCCAATGTACCAGATCAGCATTGTATTCAGCCTCACATGGAGGCAACCATTATTGTAACATCAGTTGTATATGATCGCCTCTTGTATTTCAGAGCATAGATCAAATTATTCTTTTGACATTGTCACGAGCATGGGGATGCTTGCCTCATCCATATATATGTCACACATTATTTGTATCTCACCCATTGATGGGAACCATATTAATACAAAAAATCAAAAGCCACCATGCCCCAGGCCTGGAAGCACCACCTCACCGCAGTAAATCCTGTGATGTTCGTCAGCCATACCATGAGCTCCTGCCCTCACACATCAAGGGGCAATCTGTTAACCTAAAAAATCCCTTAATAATCTCTCTATGACCTACAACACTCAAGGACACCACTTCACGACCCTCCATTATAACCCCACACCCTCAAAATAGCCTAAGGATGAAGAAAAGAGCTTAAAAACCCCAAAAAGGAGCCCAAAATACTCTCCTAGGAGCTAAAGCCCCCAAAAAGGGGCTAAAACCCTAAAAGGAGCTAAAATTAGGGTGAAAGGGGCTAAAATCCCAAAAAAGGGGCTAAATCTTGGACCAAGGGCTTAAAACCCTAAAATCCCAAAAAAGCTATAAAAGGAGGGTGGGGGGTCACTCTCAAAACACTTCTCCCTTTCCTACTATTATGATGCCCGTGGATGCCTTGAGACACCTTTGCCTCTCAAGCCACCAACACTCCCTCTCCTCCATCTCCATTGAGCCATAACTCCCCCATCCAACAGAGGTGCTTCCACAAGCTTGGGCATGGTGGCCCATTTCCACCCAAAGAGAAGCTATAGCTTGTCTTTCTTACATTTGCTTCTTATTTTTCTTTGCTTTCTAACCCATGTTTTCATTTGCAGGTTTATGTTCAACATTTTTTTGCAGGTATTTCAATTTTCTGTAACTTAGTCTTTGTTTGTAGGTTATTGGAAGTGGAACCCTAACCCTTGTTTGCAGAGGGGTTCACTATCAGTGTTTCTCTTCCATATTTGTTTCGCTTTGGTTTCCTTACTATCATTTACATTCCATTTTTATTTTTAGCATTTATCCACGTAAGAACCTACCCTTCTGTCCTATAGACATAAGGGAGCCATTCCTGCCCCTGTAGCAAGGAGAAATCCCTACTACAGGTTGTGCTGGGGTATATAAAACCAATTTTTGTGTGGACAACCCATTAGAAATGGTCTTTTCACCATCCCTACATCCTATCAAGGCGTTGGTTGTATGGTCTTCCCAGTATAATAGATTTCCCTTTAGAAGGGTCCTTTGATTCTACTACCATGAAATCAATAGGATATTCCCACGAGGCTAGTGATACAATAATGTCATATAGAACTCCAGCAAGTTTTACCATAGTACGGTCTACTAGTTCCAGAATTGACAGGGTCGGTCGGAGAAATTGTCCCAACTATAAATATTCTAAGAGTACAATGTTCATCATATTAATGGTAGATCCTAGATTGCTAAGTGTAGTATCTATGGAGGTATTATTTACAATAACAGTTACTACTAGGGCCCTTGGATTTGTATATTTTGTAATCCAAGACTAGTCTGTCATACACTCAATCATCTCTCCTATAACATGAATTGTGAGGGAGTCCTTCTGTTTCTTTCCTGGTTGTTTAATACATAGTTCCTTTATTACCTTGCTATAAATTGGTATATCCTTAATAGCCTGTAATAGAGGAATTTTGACACAGATATTCTTTAGTTCATTCAAAATGTCGTACTTAGGATGGACTATAGGTTTTTCTATTGCTAATCGTTCTGGAAATGGAGGAATCCTTTGTTCCTGAATGGGTTCTTACTGTGGATGGGTATGCACTAAAATATTTGGCACATCCTGCAAAATAGCATCATTCATGACTTCATTAGGTTCTTCTACTTCTTCATTTTCCTCACGAATGGTGACTGATGACTTGGGTTTGTCATTCACAACTCTTCCAGATTGTAATTGTATCTCATGTATAGGTATAGTTGAAATAACGTAGGATGGAAGAGTTTGAAACTCAATGCTGTTAAGAACTTAAGTTGGCTTATTATTTGGATTAGGTATCGGTTGTGCGGGTAATAATGTAGGTCGTGGAGGGTTTGTATTTTGGAATTAATGAGGTTGTTGTGTAATAAGGGGGACTGGAGGCACAAATCCTAGTAACAATGGTTGGGTATTGGCTGAATGTTGAGGATAAGGATGAGTAGAGACAGGAGATGGCTGGGGGTAGGACTATCCCGTCCACCCTTGTGGCCAATACTATTGCTAAGTAAATTGAGGAGGAGGAGGATACTAGGGTAGCCAATGTTGCCAACTAGTATTGTTCCACTGTTGAGGTGGTTGGTAGGGTTGGAAATAAGGTGGGGGCTATGGTGACAAATTCTTATATGGTGGGGGGTCCCTTGGTTGCCAAGGAGGCCTCCTCGAAGTTTCACCAATGACCCCATTTTTATATATGCCTTGTAATCCTAGTAACGATGGGAAATCATCTGTTGGATGCTCTTCTATACAAATATGACATACGAAGATGTTATTTAATGGGAATTCCCATTGGGGATGTTTAGTTCTGCATATTGGACAGAAAATGCTCATCAGTGCACGTTCCTCTTCTTGTCTTTTCTTAGCTTGTAAGGCATTTAGTTGGGAACCCATTGCTCCTAAAATATCAGTTTTGAAATTTTCTAGTAGGTTTCCTAACTCTATCCTTGTGACTCTTCCTGACTGGGAATATTTCCTTTTAGATTCCTATGATAAGGTTCTTCAATATCCCTCCCAAATTCCCCCCTACTTCTAGATTAATTTCTACAAACCTCCCCAATTTGTATGAAATACTTGTGGGAGACATTGCCATATTCCATGAGATTAAGGATTTCTACCAGGTCTTCTGAGATTCCCTTAGGGAAGAGTATTCGTACTGCATCTTCTCCAAGATCATTATGTTTAGATTTATGTAGTGTATAAATAAATCTTTCTAGATAGCCTTCCAAGCTCCCATCTTTGAGTTGCTGTATCTTAAAAATATCCTTTCAAGAATGTTTGGGTTTGCAATACACTTGATACTTCTATAAGAATGTAGTTTTCATATCCTCCCAAGTCTTGATACTATATTCTCTTAATCCCATAAACCATCTTAAAGAGGAGTCTTTGTGTATCAAGAAAGAGTTTTAATTTGTGAGCATCTTGTAGATAGTTATAACTTCTACAAAGGATGTCAAATTCAAAAAAAAATGTTTATGGGTCTTCATTACTCTTCCCATAGAATGTAGGTAAGGAGGAAGGGGAGATATTCTTCATATTTATATCTTATGCAGTGTCTAAAATAGGGAACCCAAAGGTAGTCTCAGTTTAATTTTCTCCTTCCCATTCATCATTTCTAACCTTGTCATGATCTTCACTCTCTCCCCGTCTCTCCATGTAGGTTTGATTCCTAAAGAGTGTATAACTAGGAGGATTCTTTCGAGGTGATAATGGGATTTCCCAACGTTATATTTTGGGGGATATATTCCTTCGATCAACCATACTCTTATTAGTTCCTATAGGGATGGTAGGTACTACTGTGGAGGTTTCAATTTGTGAAATAACTGTATCTGTTGAGCTACCAAATAGATCTTGTACTTGGGTAGGATCAATGAAATTAGAAAAGTTAGGATCCCCTACTAACAAAAAAGTTGTATCATTCGGTTTTTGTACTAGTGGAGGATTGAGTATTTCCAATGGTTGACCCCCTTGGACTTCTTCAGAAATGGGGTCCTTAGGGTTTCTCATGAGGATTTCTTCACCGTCTATGGTTTCCCCTATAAATTATTTAGGTCTCCAAGTAGAAATACTTCCTATGTGGGTTCTCTGATACCTTTCTGCTGAGTTAGTGGTTGGGGTATTTCATCCCCCGTAAAGGTTAGTAGGAATTTTAATAAGGTTTTGAGAACTAGGTCTAGCATATATACCCTTAGAATCTCTAGGCATGTTCATGAAAAAATAAACTAAAGGAAAACCTATGCTACTAGTACTACTACCACTGGATTTGGGGGCACCCGTTATAACAAATTCAAAGGTTCTTACCTCTCGTCTTACCGCTCCCTCATCACCAGCCTATTACTAAACTTCATAAGGAAATTATATCTATTCTACCTTACTGAGAAACTCCCCGGCAATGGCGCGAAAATTTTTGGGTGTTATAATTTCTTAATTAATTCACCAAATATTCAATTATCGACCAAGGTTGGTAAACTTAGAGTTGACGCAAAATATATATGAAGGTAGAGGGGTTCCTAGGGTGTTGTGGAAATACTTTAACAAAGAAAAGATTGAAAGATATTTCAAAATGAAAAACTGAGTCAAACTCGTAAAAATTCAACTATTAAGGTCATTAAACTGGAACAGAGTATTAGACTAGAGCAGTATCAACCTATACTACTCTACTCTATAATCAAATACTAAAAGGTAAATATATAAACAATACTACTCTAAGAAAGTAAACTACCTATTCATCAACTATTGCACTTCTTAATCTAAGAATTAGAAATCTTCATAAGCAATTTTAGAAACTAACTATACAAGGAATTATAATATTGGAAACAAGATTACAACAACTAGATATACTTTAAGAACTTCAATAGCTAAACTATACATGAAACTAACAAATTTACATAATGGTTAAACTAAACTATCTAGTTCCACTCTCCTTGGGGGTTCTGAGGATATGCATTCATTGTGATCGGAACTGAAGAAGGAGTAGTGTCAAAATGGATTTTAAAAGATGTAAATAAACTAAATGGGATTAAATCTTATTTAACTTCTACAAATATGTGTAAACTAAGGAATGTCCAATTACAAGTGATGGTAAACATGGTTATTTATTCCATAAGAAAATGACCCTTAACTAAGGAACATGTTATCAATAGCTAATCTATTAAGAAACAAGATTATTTTTAAGGATTAATTTTATAAATAAATGATTCTTATATGAAATATATTTAAGGGAAAATCTAACTTATAAACAAGTAAAAACTTACTGAAACAAGCAAGTAGAAAAATTAATAAAGAAAACTTGATTAACAAAGCAAGTAGAAAAATTAATAAAGAAAAATGGATAAGGAAGCTCCTCTAAACACAAAGATATACACAAAGGTAGAATAGACTGGAGATATACTTATCAAACATTATAACAGTAATAAGTGAGAAGATCAGAAACCAAAGAAATAGAAAAAAGCATAATTCGAAGCATACTAAGGTAATAGGAGGTGAAATATAAGGATGGAACTTGATAAATAATTTGAATAATCTAATCTAAGGTTCTAATGGTAAATAGAACCATTATCTAATTACAAAAATAGAATATAATTCAAAATACAAAGAAACAGAACCTTTAAATGGGCTTAAAACAAAATGGGAATCTCAAAGGATGAAAAAAGGAATGGATAACAGACTGAATGGATGGTCTGAATGAAAGATTGAACAGGAGGTCTGATTAACAGTCTGTATACAGAAAACAGTGGAAAGTGGCCTAAATTATCTAATTATCAGCTGATTTTGTACATATGGAAACAAGATGCATAAAGGAAAGTAAGTAAACTTATTCAGTAATCAAACTAACCATGAAAAGACTTATGCTAATTCATGCTTATAAAGAAACTATTGTCTATAAAACAAACTAAGGTATAACCAAAGTAATTTCATAACAAAACAAGAGTTAATAGAACTAATCCTACTGTAAATTGATTCTAGGACATAAACCAAATCAGATCTATGTGACTATCAATATAAAATTGAACAGCAAACTGTAAAGAAACTAGAAAGGAAACTAACTATGCGTACAACCAATTATGTAATTATGGAAATGAAACTATATTGACTGTAAAGTAATACTCACAATAAAACACATGCCACAAGAGATACCAAAATAAATGATTGCAGGAAACTAAACTACATAAGCAAACTGGAAATGAAACTATAATAACTGCAAGAAAGGAGATGACGAAAATACACACAGAAATGGATACCGCTGGTTGTTGAGGGACCCTATCAGTAGTCAGGGTTGTGCTTCAATAACTCACAGAGATAGGAACATAGATGAACAATAGAAATATAACTTATATTAAAATTTAGAATAGTATTACAGAGTTTCTCTCCTAACGTCGACTGATTAACATGCTAACTTATGCTCTCACTTGGAGGCAGGTATATATAACATTTCCAAGGATGAGCAAGTCAACCCTTTCATTGGTCGACCACTCCTAAAATATTCAACCATTATTACAAATAAATGGCCATATTCCAATGCATAGTCCTTCTCCTACTCCTTCGCGCGACGATTCTATTCACACGAGATGTTGCATATGGTTTCTTGTTGACATGGGAATGAGTCATGGTGTCGAGCAGAGAAGGTAGGATGGCGAGCCTTCTAGACTGAGGATAATTAAGTCATCAGACACGTGGGAAACAAAGAAACTAAAAATTGTTCTACACTTTAACATTTGGGAATATACAAACAAACAGTGTGTGGTTTAATCGGCATGCTAAACGGTGAGTTGGATGTGATCTGTGCATATCTAGCGTGGGTGCGTGTCCAATATCAGCTCACGCAAATACTATCACCTACAAAAAAATTTCATATATCAAACAAATTTCCTAATATCATCGAAATGATTAATAAAATCATGAAATAATAAGAATAAACAAGAATTTGCATGAATCTCAAATGTATTCATACCTGAGGCTGAATGATAAGTTGTATGATAGGAATATGTCAAAAAGGTGACAAATTAGATGTCAAAAGAGTAATTTATCATTCAAAAATAGTAACAAAACTAGGATCAACACCCTTCCCATGCATAAGGATCAGGCTTGCAACTATTTTTCCTAACTCTTGGTGTAGTGCGGTGTCCTTTAGTCTCTTGACACTAGGGATCATACATAGGTGATACCAGAAGGATATTTCTGGTATACCTTGGACAGACTTGGAAGGTAACCCTGGTAGATAGTGTGGGAGGGAGTTTGGGTGATTCCAATGCTTGTGCCCAAGAACATCTTCACAGGACACCATGTAACCATATGTTAACAAAAAATTCACTACTTTCTGCACTAAATAAGGAATCCAACAACAACACACTGTTCCATATACACCACAACAAAATGGTGTAGCTAAATGGAAGAACTGGACTTTAAAAGAAATGGCTAATTGTATGATCCAATCTAAGGGACTAAGTCTTCAATTTTGGGCTGAGGCCATAAATTGTGCAAATTACATAGTTAATCGCAACCCAAAAAAGTTTTACAATGTATAACACCGGAAGAATCATGGAGTAAAATTTAAACCGGATGTAAGTCACTTCCGTGTGTTTGGTAGTGAATCATGGGCTCACAATCTAGATGAAAAATGAAAAGCATTACAACCTAAAAATGAAAAGTGCATATTTGTTGGATATTATGAAGATGTAAATGGTTATAGACTTCTTCAGCTACATTCTCATATTATAACCATTAGAAGAGATGTTAAATTTGATGAAAATATCTTGGCTTGCAAGCCTAACTTGGTGATTGTGCCATCTTTGGCCTATGAGATTGATTCAGTGATTGTGCCTTCTTCTACTTCCAACTACCTCGACAGATTTCCAACTCCAATTTCTAATGATGACAGTGAGGATGAAAATCCACCTCTGCCTACTCATGTTCCTCTAATTGCACCAATACGAATTCTTCTTCGATGGGCTCATTCAACATGTGAAGAAGCTAGTGATCTCGCCAGTGATCCTAGAGATCAATGTCGAACACATTCTCATTTTCAATGATTTCTTCTCTTTTGTCTCAAGTTTCCGAGAATCATGATCCATAAACCTTTGCAAAAACTTCAAGAAATACAGATTCGGATGCAACTATGGATGAAGAATATCGTTCCTTAATGGTGAATGATACTTGGGATATTGTTCCTCTTCCCAAAGGAAGAAAACTTGTCAGATGTAAATGGGTCTATAAAACTAAGTATTCATCAAATGGAAGTGTTGAAATACTTAAGGTAAGGTTAGTTTCCAAAGGATTTTCTCAAGTTGAATGGATTGAATACAATGAAATCTTTTCTCCTGTCGTAAAAATGAACTCCATACGCCTTGTTCTTTCCCTTCCAGCCTTACATAACTGGGAATTCCATCCAATGGATGTAAAGTTTGCATTCTTACATGGTGATTTATAGGAGGAAATTTACATGGAATAGCCGCTTAGGTATGTTCAGGATAACTCTAGCCTTGTCTGTTGCCTTAAGAAATCCTTATATGGCCTTAAGCAAGCTCCTAGAGCTTGGTATGCCAAAATGGATAGCTTTCTCCTTAACACTATTTTTTCTAGATGCCATTCTTACCCCAATTTATATACCAAGAAATTAGGAAACCATCTCATCATACTTGTTCTTTATGTTTATGATCTTATCCTTACTTGTAGTGACCCAAAACTCTTAAGCCATGTGAAATCTAGTCTTAAGAAAAATTTTAAAATGTCAAACTTAGAACATTTACATTATTTTCTTGGTCTCCAAGTCTTTCAAACCAAAGAAGGAATATTTATTTCCTAGCCTAAGTATGCTTGCGACCTTCTTCGTCTCTTTCATATGGAATATTGTAAACTAGCCCCTTCTCCCTTCCAGTCTAGAGTCAAACTCTCTGCCACTTGTACTTCACCTGAAGTAGATGCCACATTGTATCATTATATTGTTGGTAGTCTCTTATAATTTACTCATTCCCATCATGACTTTTCCTTTGTCATTGGTTATGTTTCCCATTATATGCAAACACCTCATGTAAGTCACTGGAAAGTATCAAAAATAATACTTCGATATACTAGGTACACTTCAGTTTGGGATTCATTACAATACAGGGGGGAAACCTTTGGTGGTTGGTTTCACTGATTCAGATTGGGTCAGTGATCCTGATGATTGAAATTCTATTGCATGTTATGTTTTTAGTCTAGGATCTAGACCTGTCACTTGGTCTTGTAAGAAACAACAAGTTATTTCTCTTTCTTCAGCATAAGTAGAAGAAATCTTTATGGCTTCGACAAATCCTTTCAGAGTTTGAATTTGAGCAGCAATAGCCTACTCCACTATGGTGTGACAATCAAAGTGCCATCAAGCTTTCCAAAGATCCAGTTCTACATCAATGCAGCAAACACATTGAGCTACATATGCACTTCATTACAAATCTTGTTCATGATTGTGTTCTTGAAGTGCTCTATTTCCCTACAGATGATCAAGTTGCAGACATATTCACCAATTCTCTTATAGAAGGGAAATTTTTTAAACTTTGATCTATGTTAGGATTTCAGGAACGTGTCATTAAGGTGGGATAGGCTCTAATGCCTCCTTCCTTCTCCTAATATTGTCACTTTTTAAAATCCTTCAATCCTATCCCAAGTTGTTCTTAACGGGGGATGTTAGGATATTTAGACACTTAGGAGTTAGTGAAGATCAACTTGTGTAATATATATATTAGGTAAAGTGTGTTTATTTAGTATGCATTTGTAAATATTATAATCCCATGGGCACGATATGTTGTATACATAGAGTGATCCGACAGTTCAACTTATCTTAGATCATATCTAGCCTTCATTCGTGGCTTAACACTCAATTGGTCCATGATCTCTATTTAAAGAGCATGGAGGGGCATTGGCTAGTTGATCGATTATGAGAAGCTCATTTGTAACTTTATTTCTTTTGCATAATAAATTGCTCCAAGTATCTATTTGTCTGGGGCCATGGATTGTTTCCCTCTTGAGGGTTTTAACCACATCAAAATATTGGTGTGTTGATCTTTGATCTGTTTGTGTGAATGGGTACTCTTGGTGTTTGGTATTTTGGGAGTACCTTGTGTACCCAAACATGGTATCAGAGCATTTATGAAGAGTCGCTTCTATTTGTGATCTAGATCTTGAACTAGTGTTGCCGAAAATTTGAAAGGGTTTCTGATTCTAAAATTTTTGTGCATTTGTGGCCTATGGGAGGTGTTCCATTACATCCAAAATGATGTTTCTATTGGGAAATAGTTTTTGTTTCATTGAAAATAATTTCTATTTTATCCATAAAACTCTTATACATATGTATATATATTTATGATTAAAAGTCATAAAAATTAAAAAACATAAAAAGAAAAATACCTAGCTCTCCCCATGCCTCCCCTGGTGGGAGGAAAAGAGCGTTATCTCCTCAGAAATCTAGTCCATCATATGGAAAATTATTGAGAGATGGTACTTTCCTCTCCCACCACATATATAAGTCATCTTCATAGACAGTTAGGATGGATCCTCCACCAACCTAACAGAGAAACATCTCCCCCCATCTAGTAAGTCTAGGCTGTCAAGGGAAAGGTGTAAGTAGTTCTACTGTGGGGATAATAGAAGGAACTCTCTCAAAGAAGAAATACCCTAAAATACTTGAGTATCTAAAGTTATTCATATGTCATTTTAGTAGTTAGAGAGTTGTTTCCCCATAATCGGGATCATACCCAAACACCAGTCAAATACTATACCCTGCATGGACTCTACCGCAATCCGCATTTGTGTCTGAGTAGCTAGATGCAATGGATAGGATTTTAAAATTCTTATGACATTTCTTACCACTACCTGTAATGGAAATCTCCTAATGTGAACAATAGGGATACACGTTCCCTTCTTTTGCATGCCTAGCGGGAAGTAAGTGCCAATATAGTCATGGATGCTCATAGGGTCACCACCCCTACCTCTTCCCTTGAGATTCATACGCATACCTCTATGGGAAAACGATGTAATAAAATACATGTCCTCTACTGTGACCTCCAATATCTCTCCTTGAAGATCAAAGGAACCAAGGTCATGATCCTAGTAGCTGATCAGATGCTCTAGCAAACAGACATTGGCCCTCATGCTGGAAGTATAGTAGAACTTCAGTAAACCACATTGTTGTAAATATTGTAATGTTGGGGCATCCCATAGATCTTCTCGATCCATTTATTTGTTCTCTCTTTCCCTCCATTCTAGAACCATTGTATACCTGCCCCTTCACCATCATTAATCATTAGAATCCATTAATTTCTTTTAATTTTGGCTATTTTTCAAGTTTCAATAGGTTCCGTATCATACGTGACTGTGCTTTAAGCATGTCGGGTATCATATGTAGGTTTCTTTAGAGAAAGTCATTTATGAAACACATGTACGTGACTGTTGTAGTAGCATACCACCATATGACGCATGACCCTTTCAGGCATGCACAAAACCATGAATATTTTCACAAAAATGAAAATTTGAATGGATGAAAAGAAGGAGAAGGGAGAGTCTACCAACCTACAACTCACAGATGTTGATTTGGTCCACTGGTTTATCCTTGGTGAGCAGTTGAAGCCAAAGCTAAAAACTTGCCAAATTGGGTAAATTGTCAAATTGCATGTTTTATTTTTGTTTTTGAACTATATATAGAAACATTTCAAATTTTTTGACTTATGGTCTATAGTTTAAAAATTAATTTTTATAAATGAAATAATACCATGACCTTTTACTAAGTGCAACAGGGTCAAGATGTTTAAAAAAAAGTGTTATCCTCTCATATACGGTAGGATTTGGTCCTCCATATGTACTTTTACATTTATACCTTATCCTTTTTTAACCCTAGGATTACCTCTTTGACCACGGAATATGGTGTTCAACCATTTTGACCTCATCTACATCATTGTTCCTCCATTGATAGGTGTTGGGGTGCGCACCCTAATGGTCCTTAATTTTGGTAACTTCGTGGTTTCTGAGGAAGCTTGTAAGCAGAGTTGCAACTCAAAATAGTCTTAGGGGTGTTGGGGTTGAGTCAAAGCCCTCTTTTTGTAATTAACCCATGGTTTAAGTCTATGGTTTAGGGTTCGGGGTGCCCATGGTTTAATATCATGGTTTTTGTAATAAGTGCACTTGTATAAATAAGCACTTTTGTAAAAGAGTCAGGTTAGGATTTTAATGTAAGATGAATTGATGTGAAGCTAAGGCTTATTTTTGTAAGGAAGGTTGAGTCTCAGCTATGTGTGTTGATGACCTCTGCAGCTATGTGCACAGAGGGTTTTGGGTGATTAAGAAGATTTGTAGCTTAGTGTGCAGCTTTGAGGAATTGAAGGGATCTACAGCTGAGTGCACAGATCAGAACTGTGGTTTTTGTAAAGAGTTGAATAACACACAGTTCTGTGGACGTAACCCCTAAATTGGGGGTGAACCACGTTATATCTTGTGTTGTGGTTCCTTGTGTTGTTGTTATGTTCTTTTATGCATTGATAAATATATAACTGATAAGTAAGATCACTGCTAAATACTAACTTTGCTGTGAATTCCCAATAAAGGGTTAAGCAAGGAACTGTTTGTTTATCTAATCGCGAAGCTAAATAAGTGAATGCCAAAGCTCTGTATTTTATGGTTATCATTTTTTAAAGGCTAAAGGTACAGTAATATCCCTCTTTTGCTTGCAGAAACCTGGTTCTACGGCATCCCATAGCTGTTTCGGGTGAGACTGCAACATGTTCGCAGGTTGTTGCCGAAAGGGCCAACACTGTGTGTCTTTTGTTGGTGCGAAGACAAAAGTATAGAACCTGGGTCTGCCCTAAGCCCAACAATAGGGCCTCCTCTTCATGAGTATCCTAGTTTAGAACATTTTATAGTCTTTTCATACCCATGCCGCAATTGTGCTAGGTTTGCATGGGCCTTCTTAATAGTTTTTCATGATAAAATGAGCCCTATTTTGCATCTTTTACAAGCTATCCCTATTATAAGTCTCCCTACATTTATGGATTTTCTTTAGGCCCAGTTCTGACTCCTCAAAATAGATTTGACTTCTGAGTAAAATTGTTCATTCAGACTTGTTAAGAATAAGTGAATGGGAATTGTTGGAAACAGGTTGCAGTAAGTTTCCTAGCATCATGTGTTAACCCAAAAAATCCCTCACTTAGCTCTACATGTCCTAAACCACCCAAGGACACCCATTCATGACCCTCCATTAGACCCCAACACCGTAAAAAAGGATTAAGGATGAAGAAAAGGGCTTAAAAACTCCAAAAATGAGCCCAAATAACTCTCCTATGGGGCTAAAGCCTCCAAAAAGGGGCTAAAACCCCTCAAAGGAGCCTAAAAACCTAAAAGGAGCTAAAGTTAGGGTGAAAGGGGCTAAAATTCCCCAAAAAATGGATAAATCCCAGACCAAGGGCTTAAAATCCTAAAACCCCAAAAAATCTATAAAAAGAGGGTGGGGGTCACTCTCAAAACACTCCTCTCTTGCATACTATTATGCTTCCCGTGGATGACTTGAGACCCCTTTGCCTCTCAATCCACCCACATTCCCCTCTCTTCCACTCACATTCCCCCATTGAGCCATAGCTCCTCCTCCATTGCTGAGTGAGATAGAGAGGTGCTTCCTTCCAGCTAGGGCATGGTGGCCCATTTCACCAAAGGAGAGGTATAACATTCTTTGCTTCTGTGTTTTGTTTAGTAGTTTAGTTGTTTTCTGACCCATGTCTCTCTACAAGTTTGATTTCTAACATGTTTTTGTAGGTTTTTAGTTTCTAATAGTTGTTTGTAGGTTGTTGGAGCTAACCCTAACAGTGCTTGCAAAGGGGTTTCCAGCCATTCCATATTTTTCTCTTCTTTCTATTTCTTTTATTTCTTTCCATCCATTTTTACTACATTTTCCACATGCAGCAACCTACCCTTCTATCCTATAGATAGAAGGGATCCATTCCTACCCATGTGGCAAGGAGAAATCCCTGCTACATAACTGGTGACCATACTAGGTCGATCCCACAGGATCCCTGGTCCAGATTTTTAAAATTTCAATTTTTTTTTCAATTTATGCCCTAGTTTTTGAAATTTCTTGTCAAATATAGCTTAGATCTATTTTATTTCCATTTTGTATTGTTGTTGAAGCCTCTGCAAGGCAAATCCGAGTCATTTTGGCCACAGTACAGTTTACTGTTGGCCGGATCTGACTCAGGATCAGAAAAACCCCAACTTCGGGGTAGGTGACACTTATCGGGCTTGAAAAAGGGATGAGGTCGCTCTTTTAGGCCTCATAGGCATGACCAGGTTTCCCTTCCCCCCCCAAAAGGTGTGACTTCACTCAGAACAGTAGACCGCTTTTGTTTGTGAAATCTATGCGACCCCCTCGCCCATTTCTGGAAAAACTCCATGACCCCCTCGCCAAAATTGACCTAAAACGTGCGGTTTGTCAATTAGAGGTTAAATTTTAGTTTAATAAGGACTATCAGTGTGGCTCAACTGCCTCTGTCTAGTACAGTAGTTTAGTTTCATTTTCTGTTACAATTTACTGCAATTTCCTACACAAACAATGTGTAAATTACAAATAAATTTTAATGGCTTAATGAATGTAGCTTAACTAAAATCGACAATAAAATTAATAGTATTGCTTACCCTTCCTCCTCTACCCAGTCATCACCCTTTGGGGTATTCTAGGATACGATGAAGGGCATAGCTCGTATAGTCCTAGGCCCTTCACTGACTATTGTTCTAAACCATTAAAAACGGATGACCTGGAAGGTAGACGGGCTAGAGAAGGAGGGCTTCTCACATTGCTAAGTGTCCTCCTTATTGACCAACCTTGCATCCGGGAGGTGACCTATGGATCTACGGATGGTCCTAGTCCCATTGTTTTGAGATCCCAACACCTTCTCTTGTTCTAAGAGGAATATAGGTGTAAAGTAGTCACCTACTTAGGCTGTCACATTCAGGGTTAAAAATGTATTTGTTTACAAATTTCTGATTATTCACTGCTTGCAAAACAATGATATGAACTCTGCCAAAACATGATGAATTCATAAACCATTTATAACCACATGATACCAGAAAGACAGAAAAACAAATACACCATACCAAGTAATCAACCCAACTTGGTTCATGACACCGAGAGAGCCTTAAAATTTATCAATTTACACTAAATTCAAACAAATCTGCAGTCTTTGAGGACATAAGTCCTTGACTACTTCAACTGTGGGAAGTACTTGGGATCATCTTAGAAACTCATTGTGAGGAGTACCACGAGAACCCCAAATTAGTTGGCCACTAAGAGGAATTTACAAGCGAAACAAGCAACAACCCCCACCGATTGAGTAGAAACGTCCGTGAGGAAAAATCCAAGCGCTGTCTTCTGGCAGCCTTGGTGGCTAAGTGACCACCTACAACCAATAGGAATCCATTAAAACTGGGGTCCAAACATCATTCCCATCAGTTTGATAAACATCTAACACAATTGAGCCCCCACGCTCTTCCTCATGCCTAAGAGGAAAACCACCACCATTTGGGACATTAATCCGGCATCGTCGAAACTGTTCTCAATGATCTCCCACACCATTAGAAGGCCACATAGCCTCTGATTCATATTCAGACCCATACCAGTCTCAACCAGACCTCCATACTGCACCATCAAGCCCCATGGCTGGTGCAAATCCAGATCCATTTTTCGGCATAGCCATAGCAAGTGGACCCATGTCCACACCACAACCGATCACCAACAACCCTATAGGTGGCCCAAGTACAGTCATGCAAACTGTCATCAGTCAGCTGCCACCACCCATAGTGACCAGCCAAGCTAGCCCACTTGCAACACATGAGGGAAGTGGCCCTTCCACACACACTGCCCCTCCTACCACAGAGGGGGGAAGTGGACCATCCACTTACATTGCCCCTACTATAACACATGGGGGAAATGTCCCCTCCACCCACACTAACCCTCCCACCACAATTGGGGGCATTGTCCCATCTACAATGGCACAACCCATACTCCCAGTTATGCAGGTGCATTATGCACCTGCAAACCCCACCACCATACCTACCCCATCCCACATCAACCTGGGGTCAAATTTTCCTTTCATGGCTCATCCTAACTTACCAGATTTGGCTCGATTGACAAACAACCCCATTCTCCATCAAGAGTTTTGGCCTCCAATGCCAACTAAGCTACCATCAGACATCCCCAAGTTTGAAGGCAAGGCAAGGGAATGTCCCCGAAACCACATTATGACATTCCATCTATGGTGCTGTTCCAACAGCATCATAGATGATTCCATCAGTCTGAGGCTATTCCAACACACCCTTACAGGTGCCGCGGCCAAATGGTACATTGAGCTACTGGAGGCCAAGTACCCAGATTTCAACTCCTTAGCTTTCATGTTCTTACAATATTTCCAACTCCTTGTTAGATATGCCGAAGGGGTGGAGATCCTTTTATCCTATCGCCAAAGCACTGCGACACATATAACTGACCACATCCATGAGTGGTAGTGATGTTGCAGCTTATGTAAAATCCAACTTGAGGATAGGATCTTCTTGGATTGATTCCTCAAGACCTTTCTCCCTCCCATAGCAAAGGACATTGCATCTGAACATCCCCAATCCGAAGAGGAGGCCATAGTGAAAGCCCAAGACCTTATCTGCACCCAGTCTGGATATCTATACACTGTCATTCCAGATGCCGTCGATCCAAACACCTCCTACCGGGATGCACCGGGGGCATCCCATGCTATGGACGACATCATAGGCTCAGTCTCCCAACAGCCACAACGTCGTCCAACACCACCTGCCATTACACCATAACCAAGCAACACTGCTAGTCTTTCCTACCAAAACAAAAATCCTGACTATGCCATAATGATGTCTAAGTCTGGAGAAACAACTTCCTATGGACAACCTGCACCACCGTAGTAGGCTCAGGCCATGGCATGGAAAACACAATAGTACACAGGAAAAATTCCCACATTTGTGGCACCATAGCCCACCCAAATTTATTATGCACCACCAGTGCAAGCGGTTCAAGCCCATGCCCCTGCTCAACCCCCTCCATTGGGACAAGTATTTGCACAATAAAACTATCCCAACCAGCCTACCCCCAACAACCAACAAGGTCAAGCTAGAAATAATTGGCCCCAGAACCAAGCCAATAACCAACCACAAGGAGGCAGTCAACAACCAAATCCTCCCAACAATGCCACAGTGAACCAACCTGCCCAAGACCCCCCATGACCAAATGCTCCTAGACGCAACACCCCGTTGCACACAAACCAACCATGCACACTCTATGATGTCTATGGGCACTATACATTTGAGTGTCCCCACATGGGTCGCGCTAAGCAGGCCATTCAGAATGAGCTTCAAGAGGTCGTGAATGCCACCAACCAAGCCCAACCCAACTCGGCACCACAAGGACCTCCCCCCATGGTGCTTCAAAACCCACTACTAGTCCAAGGATTGGTGGCAACTACAACCCCTCCCTAGGCCAATCCCAATGATCTGGGGGCACCTCCCATGGCCGAAACAGGTGTTCAGCACCTGCTGGCCATGATGACTAAAGAGGTCAACTTACAAACTAGATGGAATTAGTATGGTACCGCCACCGAACCTGCTAACACATCAGCGACATCAATGTCTAAAAAAATCAACCTACCTCTTCAGTTACCCCCATTCCTGCACCCACCCATATGTAGAAATGCCAGTAATGCCACAGCTAGAGCTGCAGTTAGCTATAGGATTGTGGATGACCTGGCCCAAACACCAATGACCATGTCTGCCCTGGAGGTACTCAAAATGTGCCCAACACAGCGCAAAGAGTTACTAGCCACCCTGGGGCCCGTAAACCCCTCTGACTCCAAGTTGATCACATTCAAAATAGAGAATGGACAACCACGCATTCCATCGACCATCGCCTTCCAAATCCTAGTATCTATCCGAAACTTGGTTGTGCACTAGTGCATAGTAGATGACTGGGCATCTATGTGCGTTATGTCTACCTTGGTTTGGCAGAAACTGGGATCACAAATTCTGCAGCCATCCTCCACAAATCTATGGGCTTATGATGGCCATCCCACTAAATCCCAAAGAATCCTCCCCCATGTCCCCAACACATTAGCCATGAAGATAGTGCTGATCGACATAGAAGTCATCAACGCTCAATTGGACTATAACCTTGTCCTCTGAAGAGGTTATATGTACCCCATGAGAGTGCTCACATCAATTGTCTTCCATCTCATGATGTTCCCCCATGAAGGGAAGATCATTACAATTGATCAACTCACTTATCATGATCCGCAAGGGTTAACAGAACCCACCAATGTTATCCCTACCATCACCACCATTGAGCCATAGGGGATTACTACACACGCTAATGTCGTCCCTGCAACCAACACACCAACCTACCCATTGTTGAATGTGGGCCCTGGGTTGTCTTTCGATCCCACCATGATGGCTCCTTTCCCCTCAGTGTCACCGCCACCAACACAAACTGAGATTGCAGACTTGTGCATGGTCTCATCCAGCACCGCTACACCCAAACAACAACCACATCCGCAACCCCAACCACAACCACAACATTGTTCGCAGCCGCAACACCAATAACAACCACAACATCACCCGCAGTGGTAGGATTTCATGTAGCCGTAACCACAACTGCATCCCCACATGAAACCGTCAGGGAGTTATCTAGGCTCATCTCCAGTCCATATGATTCCCTTCATCTTCCCCCCACCTGCTGTCATGAGCAAGCCGGTAATGGCCACCTTAAGCCTACCCAACTTTACATTGGGAATTCTGGTGAGGTATCTTGATCCACTGGCTCAAACAGAAATTCCCCAGGTTCTTTTAACCTTGGTACAACCCATCGTGGTCGAGTCTCACCCTCCACCTAGTCCGTAAAATCCATCCAGCACACCTGCACCCGCACTACCACACCTGAAAAGGGCTAGGGTCAAGAATGTAAAAACAAACACAGAATCATGACAAGTCCCACCTTGCACCATCTACAAGCAAAAGGGCCATCCAACTCAGTGTTTCCCTAAAATCCCAATGATCCGTGCGCATTTGGATGCCATGGACACAATCGAAAACCTCCACGTGGTTGAACTTCCAACCGTGCCAATAGTCAGAAACAAGTCACTAAGAATAAACCATGCTTGTGCCCTCTGTGGTTTGTATGGACATTATTATCACCATTGCCAAGACTTTCCTGAATTTCGAATGGCTTTAGCTGACCTCCATCAACATTCCTTGGAATCTGAGATCACCCTGATTGAAGAAGTTCAGCCCCCACCTCCTTCTTCAGATGCCATGTCCATTTACATGATGTCTAGTTCTATAGACCCTCTTGTCTCCACCATCACCAATGGTCCATCAGACCTATCTCTCTTGTTGTTTTTGTAGCCGCAACCTCATTCACCAGAGAAATAGTGGGGTTCATTCCCAACCAACATGATCATTTTCCTTTTCCTTTTCCTACCATCTAGGATTGTGAGTAATTTTATCTTGGCAATTCGCAATCTATAGGATTTCACACTGGGATATCCCGTGTGGTACCTTGAACCACCTACCAGCCCTCTAAGGCCCCAGGATGTGTTGACTCATGTCCATCCAATTGAGACGATGTTGCACCTACCTCCAGGTCCATCAAATACTCCTCTTGTCTCCATGCCTGATGCTCTTCCTCCAATAGAGACTGGGGGCAAGGCCACAAAAACCACAACCAATACCATTTACATGATCTCTAGCACCAATTTCCCTTTCACCTCGTCGACAGTGGAAGATCCACCTGATCTATCCTGGAACCACTTACGCGATGACAGAGAGATCTGTAAGACCGTCTTAGATTTTACCCGATTCCCTTTAAACCATAGTGTGGAATCGGTTCTTTCCATAAAATACCAGATTCCGTCACCCTACCTTGCCAATGACCTTTGTCTCGACAAGGGGGCATACCTATTCACTGACTCAGATGGTCGACTCTTGAAGAAGCCACTCAACGGGCTCCACCTCAAGAGAGCCTATGCTTAATATAACCACTATGAGTCCCTTATAGCATAGTTTTTTCCCTTTTTTGTTTTGCAATGTTTTTACCACAAATCAAAAACCCCCATTCAGAGGCATCACCATTAGCTGCTAATTGAAAGTCACCTGGAACCTGTTTGAGACACCCCTCATACCTCCAAGCCCAAATTTCTATCTCCTTATGAGACCATTTTCTCATGTTTAACAAACAAATTTCAGGACCGTTTACTGGAAGTTACCTCGATTTACGAGCCATAGCATGGCGATGCAAGTATCTGTGGACCTATAATTGAATCACTATTGCCTCCCGCTACTCATGCAGTTTTTTGGGTCACCGCTCATTAAGGGTTACCATGTTTTTAGTTTTGTTTTGTATTTTAACACATAGTTGTCTTTTCTATCCACCACACCTCACGCAGACCTCTGGACCACTATCCACAAAATGATTTATTTTTATTGCATGTATTTGGCATACAAGTGCCCCCAGACTTGTACTCACATCACATGTAGTCAAGTCCATCCACCGCAACACACACACACATGCTCTCCTGACCTCTATCCAAGATCCACCTCGGTTTGTGTGCCTTTACCGCACCGACTCGTGAGCCTCTGCCGCGATCTATCCCATGCATGTATTGGTATGTTTGAGAGCCTTTTCCACCATCCATACTGCATCAATGACCTTTGGACCACTGTCCACTGTTCCAACATGGGGCACCTCTTGTTCCATTGCAATTGGTTGACCATACTAGAGTTTTGTTTAAGCTCTTTTCTAACTGCTTAAAACAATGAAAAGATAGCCGAGCATAGCTGCCTCCTTTATCGCTCACTAAAGTATAGGAAAGGGCATCTACATCGTCTCATTTACCTCCTTTCTTAGACCATGTAGACCATCAATTGAAAAGGACCACCTTGGCATATTCAAGCCAAGACTATTCCCCTCTACATACTTTTATGCTTTCTTGGGAAGAGGGGACGCACTTTACAAAAAAGCTCACCATGGCTTGTCATTAAGCTCTTTTCTATCCTTCTCATCAAGAAAATATTTCCAAGCAAACTTGGTTTCGTTCATGCCCATAACAGTATCTAAATGACCATCCATTCAATATAGGTTTAACCTTTTCGGCCCTATTGGACTACCAATGGTATAGAATTCTCTCATGCTCCAAAGGATGGGTGAGATCTCCTATATAAAATTTTATCCTTTTTCAGGAACAGAAGACTACCAATGAAAAAGATCCCCCACTAGAATCTTCTTGGTGCTTTCAGACTCTCTAAAATTGAAAGCATCGTCAAGCATCTACTTTCTTAGGCTCGCCAAAAATCCACGAGATCATACCATAATGATGTCCCTAGAAACCACCCCATAGAAAATAGTTTGGTAGCATTCCCCCTTTGGGTTGCCTTTGTTCAGAGTACTCTGCAAGGTGTCTTCCTTGGATCCCATCAATATCAAAAGCATCTACCTCCTCCAAGTATTTCCCATTTGCAGATACATTCCTGGTATTACAGCTATGATCCCATTCCCATCAGTCAAGTTCCATTTGCTGCCTATTACGCCCTATCGTCATACTCTAAAGAAAGGAAGTTTGAGTCTACCATACTCCGCCTGCCCCTATTCAATCCTTTCCCTCCCCCTCCCCCCACCATTCAGTGGGTCAGTCCACAGATTGTCTCACACCTTTCGATTATCTCCCTCGCACTCCTGCTCAAGCAAACATCACTGCCTTGACTAGGGGTAGGTCTCCCTCTATCAACGAAAACACATATATTCCATAGGATAGACCCATAGGTCCTTGTATCCTATTTTCACTAACCTCATTGATGATTTCTTTAGACCACTTGAGAGGAGTCGTTAGTGCCTCTCAGGATGGTTGTTTCTCACGTGCTCGACTCCAACTACAGCATCGCACTCTTGAGATTCGTACAGGGTTTAGTCCGCACAATATTTGGTTGAAGACCTCAGATGTCACCTGACTCTAGAACATTGATGAGTCTATTCAAGGGACCTAAACGGGTCATGTTCCTTGTGATTTTTGGGTTGCATTGGAGACAGTGCTCAGAAGCCCCAGGAGTGCTTCTATATAGATTTACGATTGATGCAGCATAATTGTACCATACAGACTCTGACTCTCAATCAATGAGTCCATACAACTATGTACCATTCCATATCCAACAAACTATTAGTCATGAAGATATAACATTCCATAAGAATGCCACAAGTCCAATGTACCAGATCAACATTGTATTCAACCTCACATTGAGGCAACCATTATTGTACCATCAGTTGTATTTGACATACTCTTATATTTTAGAGAATAGATCAAATTATTCTTTTGACATTGTCACAAGCATGGGTATGCCCACATTGTCCATATACATGTCACACATTATTTGTATATCACCCATTGATGGGAACCATATTAATACAAAAACCAAAAGCCACCATGCCCCAGCCCTGGAAGCACCACTTCTACGTAGCAAATCCTATGATGTCCATCAGCCATACAATGAGCTCCTACCCTCACACATCAAGGGGAAATATGTTAACCAAAAAAATCCCCCACTTAGCTCTACATGGCCTACACCACCCAAGGACACCCATTCACGACCCTCCATTAGACCCCCACACCCTCAAAAAGGCTTAAGGATGAAGAAAAGGGCTTAAAAACCCCAAAAAATAGCCTAAATAACTCTCCTAGGGGCTAAAGCCTCCAAAAAGGGGCTAAAACCCCTCAAAGGATCCTAAAACCCTAAAAAGAGCTAAAGTTAGGGCAAAAGGGGCTAAATCCTGGACCAATGGCTTAAAACCCTAAAACCCCAAAAAAGCTATAAAAGGAGAGTGGGGGTCACTCTCAAAACACTCCTCTCTTGCATACTGTTATGCTACCTGTGGATGCCTTGAGACCTCCTTGCCTCTCAAGCCACCCACATCCCCCTCTCTTCCACTCACATTCCCCCATCGAGCCATAGCTCCTCCTCCATTGCTAAGTGAGATAGAGAGGTGCTTCCTTCCAGCCAGGGCATGGTGGCCCATTTCACCAAAGGAGAGGTATAACATTCTTTCCTTATGTGTTTTGTTTAGTAGTTTAGTTGTTTTCTGACCCATGTTTCTTTGCAGGTTTTATTTCTAACATATTTTTGCAGGTTTTTATTTTCTAATACTTGTTTGCAGGTTGTTGGAGGTAACCCTAACAGTGTTTGCAAAGGGGTTTCCAGCCATTCCATATTTTTTTCTTCTTTCTGTTTCTTTTATTTTCGTCCATCCATTTTTACTGCATTTTCCACATGCAGGAACCTACCATTCTGTCCTATAGACAGAAGGGATCCATTCCTTCCCCTATAGCAAGGAGAAATCCCTGCTACATCGTGAATGTTGCATAAGCGCAGAAGACACTACGCAAGACAAAGATAGCGCAGTCAGCAGAAGATAAACTACTTTTGATTATTTTGTGTCACTTTTGTAATTGTTGACCATTTTTTTGTGGATATTGTTCATTAGTTTGTTAAATCAGTAAGGAGTTAGTTAGAGGTGGACCGTGAATGTAAAGGTGAAAGCGTATATATAGAAAGAAGAATTGTGAATGAAGATAGCATTGGATATCTCAAAATGATTGATATGATAGAACCATTGAACTATTATAGATGAATTGTTATATGTTTTGATCTATGGGTGGATGCACAAAAGTAAGATAAGATGGAGGTTGATTTGAATCACTATTGTCTTTGCTATCTTTATGTTCCTAAGGATGAATGCTAAGTGAATCTGAAATATGGATCTATGATTCTATGTTTTTTCCTTAATGAGTGTTGTCATGTTTTTTGATCTAGATCTATTACAGTTATGAATGAATGATGCACAATAATGAATTGTTATGTTGGAAAAGTTGATATGATCTTGTTGTTGAGTAGATGAACAGTCAATTCCTTAACCCTATTCTATACTGCAGAAACTTGGTTCCATCACCCTCCCTCGAACATCTCAGGTGAGGCCTCATCTTCTATGCAGGTGTTGTTGGACAGTGTAAACCCTGTTTCGACCGATGCTCAGGGAGACCAGCACGAGACGAGTGTCGACAAAGTGGCACCCCTGTCGACTGGGTTTTGTTGGTTAATGGTTGATCCAACAAAATGGTTCTATTTATGGGACCTTGTTGTGACTAAGAGGAGGGGATGTGGCATCCAATGCGACCAGAAATCCAAGATTGGTTTGACTAGAAGCTGCAAGAATTTGCTGGAGTAGAAAATTAGAACCTAGGATTCACCACAGACAAGTGATTTTTGAAATACATACATGACATTCCTCATGAGTATTTCTTCTGTGAGTTTCCCATTATACTATATGTGTGGTTGGCGCAGTTTACATACAAGAAGACAAATTTCCAAGGAGGAGAACCAACATCCTGGATGCCTGAATTGATCCAGGAACTGCAAGAAATTGATAATAGAGCATCGCGGTCTATTTAGGTATGGATGGATAGCATCCTAGAAGGGTACATTACAGAATTCGTAGTCGACACTACCAAGTCTTACATCATAGCGGAAAGAGAATTTTTCAATGAGCCCAGAGCTAGGTTCTTATTATCTCTACAAATGTCAATTAAAATACTTGTCTGTGAAAAGGGCATATTGAAGATGCACCTAGTGTAGTCAAAATCGGGTGTGCATAGGTGGTGGATACTGCAACTAAAGGGGGGATATGGATGGGAAGATAAGGGGTATATGGGTGCAATTTTTGATGAGACTATGAGGGAATCTGAGGAAGAGAGTTTTTGTGCAAGGGAGGAGCAAGGTTTCAATAGGAGAAGAGGCAGAGGACAAGGAAGGCCCTACTATGACTAAAACACAAAATCAAAAAGGAAAACCACACGGGACGAAGCAACCCTGCAATGATGAAGAGGACAACTAGACCTAGACTACGGCTAGGATAGCGGTAAAGTCAAACCCTAGAATCAACATGCCCACACCTCTGCGCACCACTTCAAACTCAAGAATAAACATGAATCCAATGTAGGCTTTCCTAACGTGTCAACGGAATTATAGTAGTCTATAGGAAGAAGGCCAAGGATGGTGGGAGACAATACTAAGTGAACTTTGTCACATGGGAACGAGACTGATGATCCTGAGTAGTACTGGTTCCTCTATGAGGTAGTGTGGACTATTAGATAGGCCATCTATGATGATGTCAAGAAAGGATAGTTGGCGACTACCCTGCAGGGTCATGCACTAGATTGGTTCATGAAATTAATTCAAGTTCCTACGGGGATTTCGGTAATAAAATTGGATGAATTCTGCTAGGGACTGATCGAAGAATTCCAGAAGCCTGAGTCTAAGTCTCGATACATTACTGAGTTGAAAGAGATTAAGTAGTTTCCCAATGAGACTATTTTGGAATTCAACCAGATATTCAAGACATTGATGGAATGGGTCAGCTTTAAGATGAGTGATTTCTAGCATAAAGAGTGGTTTATTTTATCCTTGGTAACTCACATACGAAAACCACTGATGCAGCAGAAGATCGCAACACAGAGCGAGGCTCTCAAGATTGCGATGAAGTTGGAAGATTCACTGGTTGGAGAGAGTGTAGTCAGCATGAATCAATTCCAGGTGCACCTAGAAAATATAGCACTTCATCTACAAGACACCAAGAAGGTGAAGGAATATCGTGGTGATCTTTGTTGCACTCAGTGTCACGCAAACGGACACAACAAATATAACTGCACTAGTTTTTAAAATTATCTATTTTCAGGAGTGCCAAGCCCATTAAGTTGTGGAAATGTACCATGGTGTCATATATGTCAAGTTTTTGGGCACCGGCATGAAGAGTGTAGCTACATGCATAAAATGGTGTCAAAACCAACCAACTTATACTATTCTTTTAGTAAATTGGTGGGACATGAATACCAAGACCATAGGGCATATGATATACTATACAAGAGAACACATTGTTCATACTTTGTGAAGGGAAAATATCATCGCATAGTCCAACAGCCGTAAATGCAGCCTTAGATGATAAATTCTCAACCACAATATACATCGTCATCGTAGATGCAATTTATATCGTCACAGCCACAGCCACAGTATGCATCGCAACCACAATTTGCACCACATCCGTAGTACAATCGAATGATGATTCCTTAGACACATCCATAGCCATAGTATGTTCAAGCTACACAGTATATGCAGTAGTAGCTGAATCCCATGCCATAAAATATGGCTCAGCCACAGTACCATCAACAGGGAGGATTCCGTGAATGATTCCAAGGAAGAGGAGGCTTTGGACAAGGAGGGGGACAAGGTCGCGAATCAGTATAGTGTTACAATTGTGGGGTATTTGGGCACTATCAGAGATATTTATTACACTTTCAATGCGCATGTACATATTGCATGGATATCGATCACACAGTTGAAAAATGCCCATAGTTAATCGTAATATGGCAGGCTGGGAACGTCCCTCAGTTGCAGAGCCCGAACCAGGTCCAGACTTAGAATCAGTTGTAAAAATAGAACTAGTTGCCAACCTAAAATCAAGTTCCAATCTAGAATCACATGGTGACCCAACCTATGAACCCCCCATTGAACCAAAATCTGTTGTTGACTTAGAATCTTCCAATGAACCAGAATCAAGGGCCGATGGTAGCAACGATCTCAGTGGATCCCAAAATAGAAGATGTCAACATTTCATTGTCACCCACGCAAGAGCCACAACATGAGAGGATGGGATATGCCCACAAATTCAACTGTCTGGACATAAGAAGGAACCATTCGATATCACAATTTAAAAGGAGACATTTTTTGGAGCATGAGATGCAAACGGAAGAAATCTTGGTAAGCCACCTATCATTGAAATGCCTCCCAATTTTGATTCTACACTAGAGGGAGGACCATCATGCCAGCATGGTACCTTCAAACACTTCTTTGAGAGTTATTTATTGCTAGAAATATACCCAGATGCTTTGGCTGAGATTGAAAATTTGTTGCACATCCTAGGTAAGGAGTTCGCGGTGAACTCTTTACATAAGAAAAAGACGGGAAAGGAGATGCATATGAATATTCATATTGGAGACTATAAAGTCGAATCAGTCATTCTAGATCTAGATTCAGACGTAAATACCTTAACAAAATAAAAATGGGAACATATCGGGCAGCCGACATTGGGATGGTCCTCGGTGCAGCTGCGATTAGCCAATCAGGAGAAGGTGCAACCAATTGGATGGGTATCTAACATGGTCGTAGATGTTGAAGGTATGAGGACTCATGATGATTTTGATTTAATTGAAGTTGTTAATGGCGAAGGATCCTACCTTGCTCTTCTAGGGGTTTTATGGGTCGATGATAACATGGCAATCGTTAAATTCAAGAAGCGGATGATGACTTTCCAGAACTCAGATATTCGGGTCATCGAGCCAATGGACCCTGTTGAAGGCCACGGATACATTGAACTAGTAAAAGTTGAAGCTTTCAAGGGGTGGGATCATGCATACAATATCTCTGAACATTATGTTCACCCCATGACTGATGGAGAACTCGGTTAGAACAGCGCTAGTTCTGCATCTTCTGATTCTGAGGATGCACTGTTAAATTGGCAAAATCAAATGCATGAGGTGTCCTTTAGGAAGTGTATATTAATCACAAATTCATTGCACCAATTTGCAATTGAGATGGTATAATTACCGGTTTATGAAGGAATTACTAAACGTTTTTGTGTTCTTAATGGAATTTGAATAAAAGGCCTCGAAATAGTAGCGATTGCTGGCATTGGAGGAAGCACTGAAGGCTACTCTAGTGCACTGGTGGGAAGCTCACAAAAATACAAATACTGGATGGGCCCAGTGTCAATTCTTGATGACAGTTCCCTTCGGCAATGTAGAGGAATACCACGCTAGGTGGTATGATGGATGGAATTACCATTGCGACCATTTGAGGAAATGCCAAACATTGTGGGCATTGCGACCAAAGGATGAATGGGTCCATGCCTTTATTCACACCCTGGATGAAATGGGAAGATCACGGTATGTAGTTGTGGAGCTAGGAAGGGACATAACCACTTGGGAGGAGCTATCAGTTTTTTTTCCGCAGACCTTCACTTCGCAGATGCTAACCTCAATGTTAACAATGCACTCTATATTATTCGGGACGTGGTCCTAAAATTTGTACCAGTCGTACACCCTGTGGATACACATGCACATTCCCAGATGCATTCGATAATGGAATGCTATAACATGTATCAAGAACCTGAAGATGATTATGAACTATAGAATATCAACATCCTAGAGACAGAAGGAAGTAGGGATGTCGCAGCACCATATGTACCAACTGATCCCATGACTCATCTGTTGAAGATATGGAAGGTTAACATTGGGACTGAAGAGAACTTGAGTTTGCAAGTGTTGGGGACTATTAGGATGAGGAGACCATGGCAAGAATCACATACCTACTACATGAATTTCAAGATCTCTTTCTGACTGAGTTCTCAAAAAATAAGGGGATACTGGTCAATCTCGGTGAGATGAAGATCCCGCTAAAACCATATGCGAAACCAGTATGATAGAGGTCATATCACCTGAATCCATGATACAATGAAAGAGTGAAGGTTGAACTTGACCAGATGTTGGAGGTTGGAATCATTAAACTAGGAGATGAATCAGAATGGATCAGTCCCATGGTGTTCTAAGACAACAAAAAAATATAAGTTCAGATCTATGTTGACTTAAGAAAATTGAATGATTCTTGTATGTATGACCCATTTCCGACCTCCTTCACTAATGAAGTACTTGAAGGAGTAGGTAGTTAAGAAATGTACTCTTTCATAGAAGGATTCTATGGTTATCACTATATCAGAATCACCAAGGAGGATTGACACAAAACCACCTTTGTCACTGAGTGGGGCTACTTCCAATACACGGTGATGCCTTTTGGTTTGAAGAATGTGCCCGCAATATTTTTCGCGATTTGTCATTGCAGTGTTTAAATATTTCATTCAGAAGTTCCTACATGTGTATATAGATGATTGGATGGTCTATGGCCTAATCAAGGATCATTTGGTAAACCTTCAACTAATGCTGGAGAGGTGTTGACAGCATCAAATTGCACTGAGGATCCTCCTCTTACAAGGGAGCTAAGCACAAGGTAGTGTGAGTGGTTATTGATTGGGATGACCCATAGTCATAACTGAGTAGCATCGAAGATATTTCCAAGATTGTATTAGTATTTTGGGGCTCTTTCGAGAGTTTCGGGCTTTGCCACCCTGCCCATACTGTCAATCCTGCCTACGACTGTCTGCCTCATCATTGATTATATTGAGGTGGCCTTAGTTTCCTTACCTAGGTTATCTAGGGGGTACTTCACAGAGGTTATTCTATAGGTGTCCCAGCCAGGTTGGGGTCGGACAGCATAGTTTCTATATGTGTTGAAGCTGAGGGCCACAATAATTGGTTACGAACCTCTGCTTATTATGTATGGGACTCTCAATCCTATCCTAGGCAAGACATATCTACTTCATTCAGGAGCTCACATATCCTACCCTTCCTTGCTTGTGATTTGGATTTACATATATAGGTGTGTGCTCTATGCATCCTAGTTTGCCTAGGGTTTGTGTAGTTAGATAGAGTCTTTTTCCTTTTCTGAGTCATTGTGGATTCGGGTGCGGAATTTCGCCATTCTAGCAGTTTAGAAAAACTTCCACCTTCTACATCTCCTCTTCCTTTGGGAGAGAGAAATAGACTGTCCAGACAGACTACTTATCACACTGATTCACACACGATGGGAGATCATGAGGATGAGATTCCTGAGATGTCCTCTCCACCTCAAGAGGTTGGGGAGGAAGATCCTATTCATGTGTATGACCCTTTACCTGATATACCTTCACGTTTCGGTTATGATCCCTCATTAACAGGTCGGAGGTATTGGTTGTCGAGCGACAAGAATCACCATGAACCCACAAGCACTAGTCATGTTAGTTATGGCATGTCTGATATCCCTACACATGATCCGACACATCATGTCGAATCAGAAATTTAACCTAGCACTATGCATGGGGGCATTCCCATTCCTTTCCGTGCGGAGAGATTTGGGAGCACTAGTCACATTGCACCTTCCATCCCGGTGGTGGAAGCTACCTCACATGTTCATCCTAGGCCTAATGCTAGTAGTCATATGCAGATACCAAAAATGAGATGAAGGACCATAGGGAATACCACTTATATCCCTTCACATGTCCCTTCTTCCTCTATTTCTACTCCTTCGAACGCATTCCTAACAACGCTTCCTGCCCCGCATTCACATGGTCCTTCGGGTCGAAATGTTGCTACTAGTCATGTTCGTACTGCGACTACTCGTACAGTAGTTTCTCAGAGTCAAGCATCTCCTATTGTATCAGGAGGTCATATTCCTATTTTTGGATCGTCTTATGGTCCATCGCATGGCATTCCTCATATCCCTACTTATGGAACTTCTCATGGGATATCCCATGGGACATCTTATGTAACTTCTCATGCACCATATTATGGACCACAGTATGGACAGAGTTATCAGCCTTATGGGTATGGGTATCAACAACCTGCTTACTCCTCTAATTGTGGCTTTGTAGCACCACCTAATCAAGGTTCACCATATCATAATGCTTCCATGCATCCCTATATGGGTCAAACAGGAGGAGGATATTATGGCCAAGGAGATGGTATTTATAGTAGTCAGCCTTATATGACCAAAATATCAGGGAGCATGGCATAGACCAACTCAACCTAGGCTCCCTTTCCTCGTAGCATTAAATCTACCTGACTTATCGAGACTAATGAACGATCCAGTGTCTTATGATCCAACTTGGACGGCTATCCCTACCAATCTTCCCTTGGACATTCCCAAACTTGAGGGAAAACTAGGAGAAGATCCTAGTGAACATGTCACTACCTTTCACCTTTGGTGCTCTTCCAACTCTTTACACGATGATTCTATCCATTTGAGTCTATTTCAATGCACCCTCACAGGGCCTACAGTGAAATGGTACATAGAGTTACATCCAAAGGGGGCATTCATTTTGTTCGATGACCTTACTATGACTTTCCTCAACCACTTCTAGCTACCAATGTGTTATGATGTTGGTACAGAACTCTTGTCGACATTTTGGCAGGATAAAGCCACACATATCTCGAACCATATCCAAGAGTGGCATAGATGGAAGAGGTTGATTAAATCTTTTATACCACTAGAGTTTCTCCTTGAGTGGTTCCTTAAATCATTGCTACCTTATATCACGAAGGATGTTTCTACATCCTGAGTCCAGAACGAGGAACAAGCAATTTTTAGGGAACATGAACTGGATTTGATTTATGCTCAATCCAAGCTATTATATGAGATCATACCTAAGCCTCTGCGTTCTAGTTTCCATCCTAAGATCAAACCTAGACAACATGTCAATGGAATTGTGGGATGTACAAGTGCCAAACCTGTGGAATCGGTTACGAAACAAGTGAGTCAATTGTCTATTAACCAATCCGCATCAGGACTAGCTACAGCTTCATGTCAACCCAACCAAACGACGAATGTACTTTTCGTGCAATCTTCGAACCAGAAGGGAAACCAGCAACCCAGAAGGAATAGGAAAAGGGGTAAAAACAATCGTAAGGGTGGGAACAAGAATGAAAATGCAAATTTTAATGACAAGAATGAATATAATGCTGGGGGGACAAGTAGTCTAAATGTAAGGTTAATTTTCCTTGCAAGTTGTGTAAGGATGACCACCTCACTCACTTGTGCCCTCTTATGAAAGATGCCTTGAGGTTCATAGCACAGGGACCAGCTGCGCTAGCCAATCCTTTACCCCATAATCAAAATATGAACTTGAGGACCCATGATCCTCATTCTACATTGGGTGGAGATCAAGATCCACCGGAAGATAGTACTGGTCATGGTTGCATCAATATGGTGCTGCTACTAAGGTTGTGACTCATGTGAAAGACTATGGTTCGTCATAACCAGACCTGGTGAAAGAACCTCCTCCTACTGAGAGTCCTTTGCGTATTGAAAATCCTATGGATAAAATTGAGAGTGTACCTTGCATTCCTAAGGGATTCTTAAATCATTTGGGCACAATCCTAATGCCTAAGCTGCCTAGAACTATTCTGTTGTCAAGGATTGGGGCCACACTCCTTGTGCGATGTTTGCGGTTTAAGTTCTTTAGAGTTGTCTATCACAAAGGAAAGCTTTGCTTTCTGCTCTTGGGGTGAATGATGATAACTCTTATTCCATCATCAAATTTGAAACCATGGGACTACAGCCTCGCTTGACTTACTATGTGTCTCTCTTGATTCATGTGGAATGTCTTAACATGATCGTCAAACGCACTATGATTGACGAAGGAACTGCTGCTTTTGTTGATGTCTTTGTTATGTTGGAAGGGTTTGGGTTCTCTTGAGTTGTCTAAATCCGCTATCATGTTGACTGCCTTTGACGGTAGATCGTTTTGGCTACATGGAATTCTTTCTTCTCTTAAGGTTTGTTTGGGAGGGAAGACCATTGCGATCGAGGTTGAGGTGGTTGATGCACCCCTTGACTACAATATTTTACTGGGTCAAAATTGGATGTATAGTATGCAAGCTGTAGCATCTTCTCTATTTCAAGTTGCATGCTTTCCATTTAATGGGAATATTGTTACTATTGATCAAACATCATTCAAAAATCCGATTGTTAATGCATCAACGGGAGCTTCGATCCCAATTATCGATCACTCTCAGCCGACAATTGGGAGTGTGGGTGTAGGTATGTATCCATCCCTTATGGGGAAATTTAGTTGTCCTGCACCCGTCCTTATGATTGGATCTAGTTTCGATGGGGATTCATCCTCATTGAATTTAGTGTCTTTTTGCACTTCCCATATGGAATATACTTGGAGTCTTCCTACACCGAGTCTTTCTAATGGACCCATTGAAACGGATGTGCCGTTGCCTGCAACTATGATTACATACTAAGCAAATATTGATTGTGTTGCAAAGCCTAGTCCTTCCTCTTAGCGGATAGAGAAGGAGGACCCGTATGTACTGCCTGCATGGGCAGTTGAGTCCTCTCATGCACATGATTACCTTGATAGTGTCTTTTCGTCACATGAAGCTATTATTGAGGCTATGTCTAGAGTTGAGCCACCTTGGGAAGAGTTACATCATATATATTATTTTCTTCTCGAGCTTGACCATTTGGAGCATGAGGATTTTAGGGAGATTCTTAGCAAGAAGATTGGTAGTCCCGTGGTTCCATTAAGCTTTCCTGGTCAGATGGCTGATGGGAACATGATGAATATATCACCTACGATTCCTATCAATATCTCTTGCAATCCTAGAAAGATTGAGGATGTATATATTGGGGAAGAATGTTCCCATGCTGAGATTCTAAAGTATATCAAGTTGTTCAAAGAATTTCATGATGTCTTTGCTTGGTCATATGAGGAAATTACAGGTATCGACCCTTGCATTATTGAACATGATATTAAGACTTATCCCAATGCCAGACCTGTTCGACAATGTTTGTGTGCGGTGAATCCTAGAAAAGAACCCATGATTAAGGCCGAGATAGAAAAGATGTTGAAATATGACTTTATCTATCCTGTTCCCTTGACAGAATGGGTTTCAAACCCCGTTCCAGTTGATAAGAAACAAGGAGCGATCCGTATATGTATTGATTTCTGTGATTTAAATTGTGCATGTCCTAAGGATAATTTTTCCACACCATTTATTGATCAGATTTTGGATGAGTGTGCGGGAAGCGAGGTATTTTCCTTCATGGATGAATTTTTTGGATATAATTAGATTCAAAATAAACCCAAGGATCAACACAAAACTATATTTATTTGTCCTTGGGGTACATTTGCATATCGAAAGATGCTTTTCGGCCTGAAAAACGCTGAAGCCACATTTCAGCGGGCTATGACCTTCATTTTTCATGATCTCAAATCGATTATTGAAGTATTTTTGGATGACCTAGCTGCTCATTCTTAGCTGAGAGTGTGTCTTCCTATCATTTGAGGTTAGTATTCGAAAGATGACGTCACTACCAGGTTAGATTAAATCCTCATAAGTGCATATTTTGCATGAAGTCAGGTTGCTTGTTAGGATTCATTGTTTCCAAAAAGGATATAAGAGTCGATCCCTTAAAGGTTGAGGTAATACTTCAATTGTCTCCCCCAAGAAATATTAGACATCTTCAATGTTTGCAAGGCATGGAAAACTTCTTATGGAGATTTGTGGTTAACTTTGCCAATTTGATTAAAGGATTTATGCGTCTTTTAAAGAAGGAAACTACCTTTTGTTGGGATGAGCGAGCCTAGGAGTCCTTTGATTCTCTTAAGCAAGCCTTCGCATCAGCCCCCATGCTTAGTCCACCCGACTATAGCCATGAGTTTTTTTATTTATGTGACCGCGTCCATGGAGACGATTGGTGTGGTTTTGGTTCAGGAGGATGAGGATCTCCATTAGAATTTCATATACTATTTGAGCCGGAACCTTATAGATGTGGAATTCCATTATTCCCATGTGGAGAAACTTGCCTTAGCTACTATTCATGTGGTTCAGAGATTGAGGCACTACATTCTTCATCACCATAATTTCATGGTAGCTCATGTCAATCCATTTCAGTTCCTCCTCACTAGAATAATGATTGGGGGAAAGTATAATAAATGGATTTTTATTTTGCAAGAATTCAATCTCGAATTTGTTTCATTGAAATCGAAGAAATCGTTAATTTTTGCGAAGCTCATTTTTTATTTCCAAAGTGAGGAGGAGGAGGAAGTTTATGAAGATACATTTTTCAATTAGCATATCTTTCTTATCTCAACTTTGGATCCATGGTATGGGGATATTATCGTATATTTACAAAAATTGAAGGTCCCTACTCACCTCTCACGGGATGAGCGATGATGATTACGTCACGTATCTAAGAAATACCTTATAGTGGATAACACTTTGTACCGCCATGGGGTATATTCCATTTTACGTCATTGTTTCACCCATGAGGAGGCTGAGGTTCTACTAAATGATTTCCATAGAGGGGCACATGGTGGTCATTTATCCGGGCTTTCTATAGCCCAAAAAATATTGAGAGAAGGATATTGGTGGTCGTCAATATTTAAAGATTGTGTTAATGTGGTCAAGAAGTGTCACCCTTGCTAGGTGTTTGCATGCAATATGTGCTCACATCCTTCCTCATTACATCTGATTATCACTGGCAGTCCCTTCACCAAGTGGGGGCTTGACTTCATGGATTGCAACCCAGCTTTAGCTGGGGGGGCATCATCATATTATAGTGGTTGTTGATTACTTCATGAAATGGGCTGAGGATATGCCCACGATTAAATACGACGATGAGATGGTCATGCATTTAGTATTCAACCAAATTATTAGTCGATTTGGTATTTCGAAGGAGCTTGTTACTGACCATGGTAGACACTTTAAGAATCGAATGATGGAAGAGTTGGCCTTGAAGCTAGGGTATACGCAGGAGCACTCCTCTTCTTATAACCCTCAGGAAAATGGACAGGTTGAGGTAGTGAACAAATCACTTAAGTCCATTCTCCAACGCACCATCTCACAAAGAAAAATGAATTGGCATATCATGTTATATCTTGCTTTGTGGGAATATAGGACCGTGGTTAAGATTGCCATTAGTTTTTCTCCATATTAGCTCGTACATGGGGTGGATTCTGTCTTTCCAGTTGAATGCGAAATCGCTTCATTGAAACTAGATATAGATATTTTACCAGACACTTCTGCATTGGAGGAACATTTGGTCCACTTAGAGCAGCACCGAGATGCTTTAATGGCTCTAGAGTTGAATAAACATCACGTTAAGGTCTAGTATGATAAGTCTGTCTGTCCGAGGAGGTTTAGTGAAGGAGATTTGGTCCTTTTATGGGATCAAGCTAAAGAACCCTTGGGGGCAGGGAAGTTTAATCCCATGTGGCATGGTCTTTACATGGTGAAACGTGTGTTAGAGAAGGGCACCTATGATCCGGTGGATTATGAAGGGACAGTCTTAGAGGAGCCTGGAAATGGGATCTATTTTAAAAAATACTATGAATGATCTTCAGCCAGGGCTGATTATTGTATATTAGTGTACATTTTTTTGCATAGTTAGGTTTTCTTATGGTGATCGAGTTTGTTGATTAGATTTCATTTCTTATGGAAGATGTCATTGGAGCCTTCCATTTACATAGGATTCACTGATGGTGCTAGCCTCCACACTCAACACTTGCCTCTACTGCTTGGGTGATTTATACTCCTATGGGTCATTTATTGTCTTCAGGAGGTGTATGTTTATGGCCTTGTTCGAACAATGTTGCTGAGTATAGTACAATTATCAAGCTATTACGGGATTCCATTTCACATGGTGTTCTATCTCTTGAGGTACGTCTTGATTCACAGTTAGTAGTGTCATAGCTTAAAGGATTGTATCATGTTAGGGATCTGACATTATTACGAAGATTCTTACATGTGAGACTGTTAGAATGGAAATTTGACAACATAACATACATACATGTTTCAAGAATTTATAATCAAGTTGCTGACTCATATGCTAACTATGTGTTAGATTGGCATTTGTTTCATGGACTATAAGCACATCACAAACATACATTTTTACACACATGTAAATGAATAAAATCGATCATCATAAATGTTTTTCATTAAACATCCAAAATGTGACGTCATAAGTGTCATAATACAAAAATGGGGCTTTCGAGCCACCAAAATATAATACACAGGAGTAAAAAAATGAATCACTCTCAGGTCTCTAAGCCTATGGAGGAGGATGGGGGTTCTGATAGTGGTAGCACAACATGGCTCTATCTAGTCATCAAAATAACTGAACCCATGCTTATGGTACCCCAACCACTTGATGCTGCATGGCCTCAGGAAAGTCCTCGACTTGCGCCATGGGTACTCTATGTGTCAGCTGTACAAAGATTGTGTGGATGCTTTGGAGCATCTGATATGCATCCACACCCATGATATCATCTCCTCTTCCCCTTTTATATATGACGAGGGAAGCCGTTAGGCCGCCGTGGTCTAACATATGCACACAAATGATAGGTTTTCACTATGTGTTGTCATGCAAAAACATGTCTTTTGAGTCTATATATCAAAAAACACAATTTTTTTTTAATAATTCAAAAAACTTAAAAAGAGGATTGATATCTGTTACCAACATCACCATATACTGATCCTGGTGGTCGGGGCATATCGGGGTCTCCCTGGAAATCTATCCATGCATAAGGGTAATCATCGATGGCAATAATTTGCTGCCACCACCATGGAAAGAAATCAGCTGGGTAGGGGTTGGACACCCTACCTCCACCTAGTCTGCACATAGCATCTGCCCAACGTCATTGGGCTGGATCTCAAACCCCATGAGGAGGAACGTCAACTCTAGGGCTTAGTGTCAGAACACGCTTGAAAAAGAACGTGCTTAGTATAATGCCAAAACTGAAGTTTCGTACCCTGCCTATCTTGTAGTCACTGAGATGCTGCTTCATGTTACTCAACATCGTAGTACTCCAATCGTAGACTATGGGTCTCATGCACTCCACTACATAGAACATCAATGGCTGTGAGGCATGGTGGAGTGATGCTAGCCCTAATATCTTTCCAAGTTCTAGTAGTATCACCTTCATGCCTAGTACCTGGATGGATTTGGTCAAGATATGACTCCCAACCTTCTTTGTGTCTGAAAAATAGTATACCACAATATACTCATCAATGGTGAGGCCACCTCCGGGCCTGCGAGAGCGTAGGTTCACCACCTCTCCCCATCGGGACAATCCTGTAATGAAATACATGTCCTCCACCTCTATAGTTAGGGACATCCAGTTGGGATGGAAAGACTCTGAGTCTGGATCCCAGTAGTCTACTAGCATCTGTAGCAGTCTTGGTTTTTCCCTTAGGCTACCAAGACACCAAAAATTGTATATCCCATAGGTACAAAGAGCTTATTGAGCCATCAAATCACCCTGTATAGCCTCTTCTACGTCTCCATGTTCCCTCTCCCACCATTCTAGGACCATCCTACACATTAAATAATTTTTGGTCATTATTTCACCTAAAAAATCACGTGTGTGGCCTTATATGCGACTATTTGGAAAACAACCTCGTATGTATGCGGGTTTGGGTGGTTTTTCCTCGTATAGCCATCCCTATACGCAGAAAAAACCCTGATTTCCATGTGGGCCGAGAAGACTAATCTAGATTGGCCTAAAATTAAAAAATTGGCCATGGAAATTGATAAAATTTACATGAAAATGGAAGAGGAGGACATGACGAGTTACTTGGAACAAGCGGTGTCGAATTTCACCGGACGAAGCTCCCGGAATTCATGTTTGAAGTTCTGAGCTCAAATGGGTAAAAAGTTTCAAATGATATGTAATTTTTGAATTTTTTTAATATTTATAGAAAATTTGTGAATTTTTTGGAAAATTTTACCCCCTTTCTATAGTTTGGGACCATTTCTGACCATTTTGGACCGTTTTGGACTAATCTAATGATGTAGGAGACCATTTTGAGCGTCGTTTCGACCATTATTTCGACTTGTTCATGCCAGTTTCAGGTATTATTACTAAACTAGAATTTAGGTTAGATGTCATATCCATTTGCATTTCGCATGACCTTATGACTGTTTCATGATAACCTTAGGTATGAACCCATTCTATCTTGTCACGGAACTTTCTTGTTGTTTTAGAAGTGACATGATGTGAATGGTAGAGTTTGACCATACATGGGTGCCCTAGTTAGCTCCTTTATTGCATTTGGTGCCCATGCCAACATTTTTTCCCTTTAGGGTGTGGGAGTTCTTTATATAGTATAGCGATGTCTTTGCGCAAGAGCCTCATACTTCTCTTGATCTTTTTGTTGGCCTTATTCCCCCAGGACTCCCTTATGTCAAGTTATAGTTGCATTATCATGAGTTTTTCCTGCCTCATTGAGTCGTATGCTAGCTTCCCTGACTTTGATTATCAGCCATATGGCCTGAGCTTGTCTCATGTCTATCCACATAGAGCCATTTTATATATCTTTTGCATATTGATTCCCCATTTTTATCGAGAGGGGACCTTCCCCCAAGTTTCGTTATCCTACACATGTGTCCTTTCATTGACCATAGGTATGTTCTACTGCTTGGAACTAATTTGGTTGGCCATTGATGCTCGTCTCCTCCTAGTCTGTAACTATAAAGAACTTTTATTATTTTTCAAGCTTTTCAAAATATTTGAAAAAGTCCAAAAAAAAAAATCAAAAAAACCAAAAACCCGGACAAGAAAATATGTTATCTTTGGCAGCCATCGAGTCGTGTCACCTTAAAACAGAGCACTGTATATCACATCCATTGGTTGGGTTTATAGTTTGTCTTTAGGAGCTCTACTTGTTTCTCTGAGTTTATCTCCACTGACTGGTTAAGCTTCCAGTCCCTATGGAGCCTCTATCGATGCCTCCTGTGTCGCGGAGATGTCCCAGTTTTGTATATCGAGTCTATGTTGCCTACATTCAGTCACCATTCACATTTATGCTCTTGTTCGAAGGAAATTGAAACCAGAGTCTGCCATTCCTTAGTTATCTTGACTTTGCATGTCAACCATTCCCAGTACTGATATTGGTTCATGAAATTTATGATCGAGTCCTTCCACATTATACATATTTACTGAGTACCTCATGTTGGATAATGGGGGATGCCTTAATTCCCTCATTCTAGTGTATTTCATCCCATTGAATTCATATCATTTATTCTGGGATAGGAATCTAGAGTCATTTTGAGTGCCTTGAGACTTCCAGTCATTAGTGGCAGGTTCTCTCGCCATCGACAATTTTTGGGAATACATCAATGTCCCCTGATCGATGGATCCTTTCAAGTGTTTGACCTCAACACCTTTATTCACACTTGTTAGTTTTCACTATAGTACCTTGATTCCTATTTTCATTATCGGTGGGTGATCTCGCATCTGTTAATGGTATACATCAATGACCGGTAATCAAACAATGGACTACTATGTTCGACCTCGACACCTCTATTCGCATAGTGGTACATGTACTCGTAGTGGATTATGTAGAAGACCTTCCAGATTGGTGGCACGTCATATATGCTATCTCCTTGATTGTGCTAGTGTTCATGAGTTTTCATCTCTCGTGACTTGATTCCAGTATATGTCAGATGTTTCCAGCCATTATGGAGATCTTGATCCATTATATATCTTCATCCTTCACAGAGATCATGATCCTTTGTATATCTTCATCAAGGAGATTCTGATATATCTATATTGTGCATGGCGATGACCATACATGTCATATTTTGTATCATGCATATTCATGGCCATTGTACTCTTATGTATCTGGGACTGCTATATCTACTTGCAGTTGTGTGCATATTTTCATCATTGTACTATACTATTGGATGGCAGGTTATTCCACCTAGTTCTTCATCACTCCACTTCTAGGATGGACTTATAATGTATTTCGGCCATCGTATGACCCCTCTGACCTCACACATTAAGGGGCATCTGTTACAACTGATTTTACCACACATGGTGGATCACACCTTTATGGCCTTCCCTATCTCTCTACAGACTCTTTAGACACCATGGACCATTTTTGTACATTTGATGTTTCCAAGATCATCCCTAAAACCATGTCTTATTTGATATAAATGAATTTTAAACCCATTCTCGCATATATACATGGATTTGACCCTTAAACCTGCATACATCAGGATGTGTGCAAAAGGCCAAATAGTTTTGGATTTTTCCTTGATGTGGATCCGAATCACTTGTCTCTTGGCCTTCCATATGCCTTGAGATCACTCTGATTTGACCTTCCATTACCCCATTGAAGCACTATATAAGGAACCCTTTGGATACAGTGAAAGGAGGAGGAATTGAAGAGCAAGAGAACTATAGTCCATTGTTTCTGGATCTTATACTTGAGTCTGCATCTCTTTGTCCCTTGGAGCACTTTGCATTCTTCCCAAGCTTGCCTTTGCTTATGAGATTGATATCGAGAGATAGAGGATTGAAGTGGTGGAGGCCCAGGTGGAGGAATCAGTTTCTTCGATTCACAGATGTGCCGATAGAGGTTGTCACTATTGTAATCTTTGTTTTATATTAATAGAAATATATTTTCCTGTCCAATAATGTGTATTTAAATGAGTATTGAATCCATGGATGCTTTTAAATGATTATATGTTATTGATTATATATGCTAGAGTAGGTCTAACACAATTATATATAGCATGCTTGTCCTGTTTGTTGAATGTTGAGATAGAAAATCACTTATACAAGTGAGAGTGGAAAATCTCAACAGGGATCTACATCAACCGTCCGAAATAAGGTATGTATTAAGATCCTTTAGTGTTAGATATTTGGTTTCTCTTTCATATTGGAAAGGATTGATTTCTGCAGTTACTCTATCTGTTGTGGTACCCCAAGCCATAGAAAGTTTTCTCTATAACAAAAATGCTTCCATGCAACCATATATGGGTCAAATGGTAGGATATTACTATTCCACTAGCCAAGGCCATGGTGTATATACAAATCAAACTTATGCGAACCAGTTCTATTAGGGAGCATGGAACCAATCGGCTCAAACTAGGCTCTCTTTCCTTATGACTTTGAATCTACCTGACTTGTCGAAATTGACAAATGATCTTGTATCTCATGACCCGGCATGGCCGGTGGTTCCTACCAAACTGTCTTTAGACATTCCAAAGTTTGAAGGTAAGTCTGGTGAAGATCCTAGTGAGAACATCACGACCTTCCATATTTGGTGCTCTTCGAACTCCTTGAACGATGATTCTATTCGTTTGAGACTATTTCAACGTACCCTCATGGGTCCTGCGACAAAATGGTATATAGAGTTCCCCGAGGGGACTTATACTTTGTTAAATGACCTAGCTATGAATTTTCGTAATCACTTACGGCTACCCGTGCATTACAACATCGTTACCAAAATCTTGTCGACATTTTGGCAAGACAAAGACACCCAAATTTTGGATCACATTCAAGAGTGGCATAGACAGAAGTGATTTATTAAAGCCTTTACACCACCAAAGTTTCTTCTAGAGTTCTTCCTCAAGTCATTTTTACCCTATATCATGCTGGATGTTTCCACATCCGAAGTGCAAAATGAGGACAAAACTATTTTTAGGGCCCAGTAGTTGGACTTGATTTATGCTTAGTCTGGGCTTTTTTATGTGATCATACCGAATACTCCACGATCCAATTTCAACCCCAAGTTTAAACCTAGGCCACATGCCGATGGTATTGTTGGATCCGCAAGTACCAAACATATATACCGGGTTACGAAATAAGTGAGACAGTAATTGCTTAACCAGTCTGCGTTAGGACAATCCATGACTTTGTCTCATCCTACCCAAATGACAAATGTACTTTCAATGAAATCGTCGAACCCGAAATGTAACCAAAAACATGGAAGGAATAAAAATAAAGGAAAAAATAATCAAAAGGGTGGGAATAAGAATGATAATGATAATAATGATAAGAACATGAATAATGCTGGGGGGGACAAGAATCCTAAGGGAAAGGTAAAATTTCCTTGCAAGTTGTTTAAGGATGATCACCTCACTCACTAGTTCCCTCGAATGGAAGATGCGTCGAATTTCAAAGCACAGGGACCAGCTGTGTTCACAAATCCTTTACCAAATAATCAAAATATGAACTCAAGGACCATGGATCTTAGTAGTTCTTCTAGTGGGACTCAAAACCCATTGGATTTCGCTAGTGGCCATGGTTTCATCAATAAGATAAATGCTATGAATGTTGTGACGCATGCGAAAGACTATGGTACGTCACAACCTAACCTTGGGAAAGAACCTGCTCCACTTGAGAGCCCTTTGTGAATTGAAAATCCTAAGAATAAGCCTAAAGCTCTGAATCACATTCATAAGGGAGTCTTAAAGATATTGGGGCACAATCCTAATTCTTGAGCCACCCATAACTATTCAATTGTTAAGGATTTGGGCCAAACTCCTTGTGTGATGTCAACATTAGAAGTGCTTCATACTTTTTCTTCGCAAAGGAAGGCCTTGTTGTCTGCTCTTGGGGTGGGTGATGATAGCTCTCCTTCCGTGATCAAATTTGAAACTCATGGAATCTAGCATCACTTTCCTTGCTATTTGTCTCTTCTTATTCACGTAGAGTGTCTAAACCACACCATTAAGTGAATTGTGATTGATGAAGGTGTTATTGCTTCCATGATGTCTTTGGCTTGTTGGAAGGGCTTAGGTTCTCCCACATTGTCTAAATCTGCAAATATGTTCACTGCTTTTGATAGCATATTGTTTCAGCCGCATGGTATACTTCCTTCCCTAGAGGTCCAATTGGGGGGGAAGACTATTGTGATTGAGGTTGAGGTGGTTGATGCGCCCCTTGACTACAATCTTTTACTGGGTAGGAACTAGATGTACAATATGAAAGCTATAGCCTCTTCCCTTTTCCAAGTGGCTTGTTTTCCTTTGGATGGGAAGATCGTTACTATTGATCAAAAAAATTTCCAGAATCTGAGTGTAAAACCATCATTGAGAGCTTCTATCCTAATTATCGATCATTCTTAGCCGGCAACTAAGAATGTGGGTGTGGGAATGTATCCTTCTCTCATGAGAACCTTTAGTTGTCCTATTCCCATCCTTATGATTGGTTCTAGTATTGGTAAGGCTTCGACCTCGTTGAATTCAGTCTCTTTTTGCACCTCTCATATGGAGGATCAAGCAACATTGGTGGCATATCAAGATAATCTTGATCATGTTGTAGATCCTATTCCTCCCTCTTCATGGATGGAGGAGGAAGACCCTTATGTGCCGCCTACTTGGGTAGTAAATTCATCTCACTCTCAAGACTTCCTTGATGATGTTTTTCCTTCGGATGAATATATTCTTGAGGCTATGTCTAGGATTGAAAAACCTTGGGGATAGTTGCACCATAGATCATATTTCCTTCCTAAGCTTGATTGTTTAGAGTGTGATGAATTTAGGGCAATTCTAAGCAAGAAATTTTGTAGGTCCATGGTCCCATTAAGCTCTCCTAGTCATATTGATAAAGGGAACATGGCTAACTTGTCACCAACAATAGCTACCAATATTTCTCGTGTTCCTGGAAAGATTGAGTACACCGAGTTGTTTAAATAATTTTGAGATGTGTTCGCTTGGTAGGATGATGGACTACCAAGAATTGTCCCCTGCACAGTTGAATGTGGCATTACATCTTATCCGGATGTTAGACCTATTCAACTAGTTGATCATGGGGGCAGAGCCTGGGCGGAGCCTAGAAATGGGATATATCTTAAGAAATACTAAGCATGATCTTCAGCCAAGGCTGATTTTTTGTTGATTATTGTACATTTTGCATAGCCTAGTGTTGAAAGGGAACAACTCTCTCAAATTTTGTCTACTTTGATTGAATAAAATTGATTATTTCTCTTTTATAATTTATCAAAAAATTATTTAAGAGTTCCTTCAGAATCTTTGATAATGTGATCAATCACAAGGGATAATCTAATCAAAGTAAGTTTAGGGAATACTTTTGCTTCAGCCTTTATGTTTTACAATTTGATTATATAGCAACTGTTAAAATATGATCAATTTTCATTACTATTTTACATGATTATATAAATGTGCTGCTTATTATTATTATTTGTTGATTCACAATGCTTGAATTGAATTTTTTCTTGTCTTTGTTTGTTTCCTATTAAATTCCTTTTATTTTTCTTTTGTTCAAATCTTTAAGATATGATTTTTTATGGCCAATTTACATGTTTATATATATTTTCTTAGGGTTTATTAATTTATTTTATTATATATTTTAACCCTTGTTAAATGTTCATATGGTCATATATAAGCCATGTTTTAATTTTTGTAAATAAATAAACTTAATATTGCAAATATAAGTTTAATTTTTGCTTTTGATTTCATGTCGAATTATTAAATCCAAAATCTTATGTGATGATCATAATGAAAATTGAAATTAATTGAATGATCCTCATTACAATGGTTTAATGGTTTGAATCAATATTTTATGTTATATGGATTCATCGTGCTAAACCTGACTTAATCCTAAGTTAAGTCATTATGAACTTAGCTTTAAAAGAATTACTCTATGGTTTCATTTGTATAGGGTTTGATGATTTCATCAATTCTATAAACCTTATAAATTCTAATGTTTCATAAGGATTCCTATTGCTCTAGCTGATAGTTCATCTAGTTCCACGTATTGACTTAATTATGATGAAATTTAGTGCTTGAGATGAATGGATTTGACACGATTTTGTACAAAGTTTAACACCTGTCGATTTTCATGCTTTGAATTGATAATCCAGTACTTTATCTCGTATTAATATGATTCTGAAACGACAATCCTTTTGATGATTGTTGGGCCCAGAAATGGCCCCTTTTGACCACCCTTAATTACCTCTTTTTGTTCTATCCTACCTCATTGAGCATGTCGAATAAATGTTTTACCCCCACTCTACTCTTCAAACCACCAAGGTATGATTGGTCATTGTTTTATTTTATTAATAATTATGATTGTGATAATTAAGGCTTCATATCTCTCAATGTGCTAGCATATGATGGTTTATAAAGGTATTTTGAGATATAGGGACTGCAGGAAAATTGGGCTAAACATGCTACGGAAAGGATGGGTAGTCATCGCTCAAGCTGATCACCATCCATCCTACCATTACCCAAAAAGTGTGGTTCCAGTGTGTTATCCCAGGAAAAGCTGTACAAAGATAGCTGTAACAGAATGCGTCAGACTTGGAGGTCAACAGTGCGCTACTGCTCATGTATAGCTGTGATCTGAAGATATCGTCACTCCTGGGGCGATTAACAATTTCCCTATATTTCCTATTTTTCATCCTGCCACATTTGTAACAGCTGTTGTCATTTAGGGAGCCTAAATATCAGAGATCTTCATGGCCCCATAATAGGGATAGGATGTTATGATTTACATTGTATAAATATGGAGAACTGTTTCGAACCAGGGGTTGTTGAACATATAATCAATCCATTGTATTAGCTGTGAGGAGGAATTGTGTAATCGATCTATCTTTTAATATAAGGAGTTACTTTAGATCTAAAGTTTTTTACGTGTGTTCATCCAGAATCTATGTGTGAAGGCTGGGCCCACCTTCCACGGGGATTGCTGAGTTAAATTAGGAATTTCAATTATTTTGTTGTGTGATGTTATGCTAATTTTATTTCTTCATAGGAAGCTATAACAAGTTGTGGATTTACAGTGTGTTGTTATTTCATCTCTTGGATACCTGTAGTGGCATGGTGTGATAGTCAACTGAGTAGGTAATTTTTGCTCATGCAATTTGTGTGGTAATTCTAACAGCTCTGTTCATCCTTAGATATTTTAGTTGTTGTTTCCATGAATCTTTGCAGCTTGTCTCTTATTTTTATTATTGCAGAACTTCATTCTTGTACTTCAAATTCATAGAACAGTTGAACTCAATTTTTGTATTTTGAATCTTTAGACTAATGTTCAATTTATGTCTTTGGATTTCTAGAATAATCAGATTAAGATAGTTGGGTTAATCATTAAGTAGTTTGAAATAGAATTTCCCTTTTTCTGCAATTGTAATCTAGATGTGACTTTCATCTTTCCATTCTTAGATAGAGAACAACATGAGGTGATTGTGATTGCATTCCTTAGAAGGTAACTAGATTAAGTAGATTCTTGGGATGAGCATAGCCGAACAGAGGATAGGATTGTTCGATTATAGTAATTTAGTGTTTAAGCATATGTTGTACATGTTATCCTTGAAATACAAGACTTCCTTGGGTTGACAATAAATATTGTACACTCTGTATGTTAGTTGTAATTCACTTGCATATTAGGTGCCCAACATTTTGGCGCCGTTGCTGGGGAGGATAAATATTAAACACCGTCATTAGTTGCATCTTGTAATTGTGTCTATTCAGTCTCTTTTATTTTTTGTTGTAATGATTTTGGTTGCATGATTACAAGAAGGGTAAAGAATGATCATCTTTCGACTCCCAAAACCCCACAAAATACTAACAGTGCAGGTGGTTGAGGTCATGGTGGAGGTCCATAATTGGGCAAAAGGACATTCATTGACGATCTTGTTGACAAAACTGATTCATCCACCAGGGCTTACCATCAGGAAACACCTATCCAAAAAATCCCTGCCGATCCTGGGGTGCCAGCGTCAGGGTCCACAGTGGAGAACACATCAGTAGCCACGACATCCTCAAATATCCCTGTAGAATAGGACAAAGTTGGTACAACTGGACCTGCTGGTAGAAGCCCGATCTACCACATTTACAGGAAGGTTGTAATTGAAGAAGAGTGGACACTGTTCCACTAGAATATTGTTGATCAGTGGAAGAACGAAGAAAACAATGAAGAGAAGAATGAAGAAAAGAACAAAGAGAGGAGCGAAGAAAAGAACAAGGAGAGGAACGAAGAAAATAAAGAAGAGAGGAACGAAGAAGAGAAAATAGAAGAAGGGATGAGTAATAGACATGAATTTGACGAGGAAGAGGAAATGGGGGAAAACCATCATCATGAATATCATTCCCTGCCTAAAGGACCGGTTCCTACACTTCAATTTCCAATTCAACAGCCGGAAGGAATAGCCCCTATGAAAAATATATCACCATCGGTGTTGCCTCACTTCCATGGAAAAGTGGCAGAGGATCTAGATGAATTTATTTTTGAGTTTGATATCCTCTATCGCAGCTACAACTATGTCACCGATGCACATAAGCTGAAGCTCTTCCCTGCCACTTTGAAGGACAATGCATTACACTGGTTCACGAGCTTAGGAGGTGGAACTGTCACTAATTTTGACAGGATGAAACAAGTGTTCCTAGAGAAATATCAATAATATTACAACATCGAGGACAAAAGAGAAGAATTTTTCAAAAGGTGCAGAAGGAAGATGAAATTCTGGAAGATTTTGTAGAGAGGCTCTTATACAGTGTGCAAAGAGCTGGACAGATGAACATGGGGTTAGATGTGCTCAAGATAATCATGCTTCACGGGATTAGGGATGATTGCCTAAATATGTTAAACCTGTTAGGAAAGGGGGATATCTCCAAGTAGTATTTTGAAAAGATTGTGGAATTATGAAAAAGGTACCCCAGGGAATCTTCTAGGAATAACAGGCAAGACAAATGGGATAAGCTAGAACGCGATGTCTTCGATAGAACTCAAAAGTCATCTAATGGAGGAGCCACCCGTGTAGAGATAGGAAACCTCCTTGAAAATTTCAAAATAGAAATGATGATTTCTATCTCCTTGAAAATCGGCATCCTGAGGGAAAAGCAAAAATAGGCAATAGAGGACCTCACACTAGGTGTGTTCTTCCCTCGATGTAGAAAGAACCACCCTTTGAAAGATTTCCCACTTGACAAGGTAGAAGTGTGTCGGTTGTGTGAGATGAACCATGACACAAAATAATGCCCCTCACTTCCCCAACTGAAGGCTGTTCTGCAGGCATCAACTCCAGAGGTGGAGCTGACCTACTTCATTGCACAAAATAAACCTTGGCAACCTTGAAACCAAGGCATGACCCCGAACCCGTTTCCATTTTTGAATAATATGAGTAATTGGAATAATATGCAAAATGTGAATACATAATTTCCTTCATCTTATTCTCAGTGGAACCCTTCTCAATCTTCAATGAAAAATTATAACTCATGGAATCCCTGGACACAGCCACCACACCAACCAACTTCTTGGTCTCCTGGATGGAGGAATTTCCATTCAGGGAACCAGTTTCCTAAAAAACCTCCACATCAACAGCAACCATACCTTCCTCAATATCCTCAATATCCTCAATACCCTCATCAGCAGTCGCAGCTACAGTTGCAAAACAATTCTACCCCTAATATACTGATACGACCTCAGCTGCCTACTCAACCTAATCCTAACCCAAACAATAAAATAGTCCATCAATTTGAGATTGTCAACATGCCTGCCTACTCCCTTTCTCCTATGCCTTGCAATGATAGTCACTTACGGTCAGGGAAAATAGTAGAGCCTGTAATCATAGAAGATGTTCCACCCTCTGTACATGAAGAAGGGATGAATCCACAGAATCTATCCAATACGACCCCCATCATTGAAGATACTGAACATCCCACTAATGGTATGGGTGAAACACAAAATGATAAATCTAACGATTCATAGCCTACCTAGATGATTAGGCAACCACTGTATCTCAAGAGATTAATGTACCAAGGGCAGCGGGACAACCCCAGTTTAACCTCTTAGGAGAGTTAAAGAATATTTATGTTAAAATCCCCCTCCTTCAAGCTCTTCAAGATGTACCTATCTATGCTAGAACTGTTCGGGACCTGTGCACAAAGAAACCAGAAAGGAAACCCAGAGATCCTCCCACTATCCATGTCATAGGGAAATTATCTGCATTAATAATAGGAAAAACCCTATTGGCCAAATATGACAATCCTGGGAACCCCACTGTCACTGTGCAGATTGGGCATACATAGATACCCAATGTACTGGTAGATTTAGGAGTAGCGATTAATGTCAAGACAATCGAAATTGTAAAAAAACTTGGGCTCACTAATATTAGTCCAACCCCCACTATTTTAGAACTGGAAGATAGATCCACCATTAAACTTGAAGGAATTATGGATGATCTCGTCATCTTAGTTGACTCTTGGGAGTATCTTGCTGACTTCTTGGTTTTACAACCTAAGTCTCAGCTGGGAGGACACCCATTGATCTTGGGAAGGCCTTGGTTAGCCATAGTCGATGTTTGCATCAGCTGTCAATCTAGATCTATGACCATATATAATGGCACTGAGACTAAGAACCTCACTCTCTATCCCTCAGCTCGACCGAGTCTAGAAGCTGAAACTTCTTTCTGGATGGAGCCAGAGGAAGAAGAGGGCGTTCAGCCATTATTAACTATAGGGAGAGCCTTAACATTTAAAGATGAAACTGAAGACGATACCATTAATAAATTCATCAATGAACCCAGCTCTGTCAATAAATAAGTTTATCAAATCCTGAACATTACTCTGGGTAAGGAAGAACAATAAAATATCACAGAAGACGCACTAGTCAGTGACACACACATTATACCAGCATTGAAAAACTCAAAAAGTATTCCCATTGAGGTAGAGACTGGAAAAACCCTGAATATTAACCCCAGCCTCTCCTTAGATAAACAAAAGCACCTTATCAATCTCTTTAAAGAACACAAAGGTGAATTTTCCTAGGAGTATATAGACATGAGGGGTATTCCCTCTAACCTGTGCACCCATCATATTTATATTAAAAGCGACTCCCATCCTGTGTTCCAGCCTCAATGACGAATGAACCCCAAACTTAGGGACATAGTGAAGGAATAAATTCAGAAACTCTTGGAATCAGGATTCATATATCCTATTTTAGATAGGGAGTGGGTCTCCCCACTCATAACTGTACCCAAGAAAAATGGTAAATGGAGAGTTTGTGTCGACTATAGGGAGTTGAACAAAGCCACACAAAAATACCACTTTCCCTTGCCCTTTATCGATCAAGTACTCAACACCCTATCAGGGAAGAAATTATTTTCCTTCCTAGATGGGTTTAGTGGGTACAATCAGATTCAGATTACTCCTGAAGACCAAGATAAAACTACATTCGCCTGTCCCTGGGGAACGTTTGCTTACAGAGTGCTCCCCTTTGGTTTATGTAATGCACCAACAACATTTCAAAGAGCTGTAATTGGAATATTTTCTGAATTAGTTAATGACAGTATGGAAATTTTTATGGATGATTTCACTCCGTATGGAAAGGATTTTGAAGAAGCACTGGAAAATTTGAAAAACGTTTTAACTCGCTGTGAACAGATCCAACTCTCTTTAAGCACTGAAAAGTTCCATATGATGATGAGTGAAGGAGTAGTATTGGGGCACTTCATCTCTATTGATGGAATTTAGGTGGATCCCTCAAAAATCAAGGTAATAAAAAATATACCTACTCCTGCAACTCAAAAAGAGGTGCAAAGTTTCCTAGGACATGCTGGATACCACCGAAGATTTATATAGAATTTTTCCAAACTTGCTTCTCCTTTGTTTTCACTATTAATGAAGGATGTGTAGTTTGTTTGGAATGAAGCATGCCAGACAACATTTGTTAAGCTTAAGGAGAAGCTGTCCACAGCTCCAATCTTAAGAGGGCCCAATTCGACCCTACCCTTCCACATTTCTTCAGATGCTTCTGATATTGCTATTGGAGCAGTTTTAAGATAGAAATATGGTCAAGTACCTTATGCAATTTATTATATTAGTAAAAACTTATCCCCTACTGAACTTAATTATATTGTCACTGAAAACGAGTTCTTAGCTATTTTCTACTCCATTAACAAATTTTGACACTACATTACTGGATATCCTACATTTGTGCACACTGACCACTCTGCCATTAAATATCTAATGAGCGAACCCATCACTAATGCCAGAGTGACTAGATGGCTCTTATTATTACAGGAATTTGATATCACCATCATAGATAAACCTAGAAAAGAAAATGTTGTCGCTGATTTTTTATCTTGTTTCACTAACAGTGATGATAATTTGCCTGTTGAGGACTCTTTTCCAGATGAACATTTATTTGCAGTTTTAGCTCATTCCCCTTGGTATGCAGATGTCGCTAATTACTTGGTTGCAGGAAAGCTTCCGGCACATATGTCTAAAAGAGAAAAGAGAAAAATCATCCAGCAAACTGCCAGGTATTGTTGGGTAAACGGTCACCTCTTTTACATAGGTCCTGATATTGAAATCAGAAGATGTGTAAGGGAAGATGAAATCTTTCATATACTAAAGGCCTGCCGTGATGAACCTTGTAGGGGACATTTTTGCAGAAAAAAGGATAGGACACAAAGCGCTGAGAATGGGCTACTATTGGCCAACTCTTTTCAGGGATGCAAAAAGATATATTCAGTCTTGTGATAGCTACCCAAGGATGGGTCAGCCCAACATATTAGATCAAATGCCTCTTCAACCACAATAAGTCATTGAACCCTTTGATAGATGGGCTCTGGATTTCGTTGGCCCTATCAGCCCTCATTCCAAATAGAAAGCATACATCTTGGTCAGTACCGATTATATGACCAAATGGGTAGAAGCTGTAGCTCTGGCGAAAGCTAATGACTAGGTTGTGATCGAATTTCTATACAGTGAAATATTTATCCATTTTGGGGTACCCAAGGAAGTAGTTATTGATGGGGGACTGCAGTTCATGTCGCATCAATTTGAAGCTCTGCTACGGAAGTATCATGTTCAGCATAGGGTAGCTTCACCTTACCATCCCCAAGCCAATGGCTAGGTGGAAAGCACTAATAAAGTTATTGAAGCTATCCTTACCAAGATAGTCAAGAGCCATCGTAGAGATTGGGCTTACAAGCTTCCAGAAGCACTATGGGAATATCGCACCACTTGGCGTAACACCATAAGTTTCTCTCCTTACGACTTAGTGTATGGAAAAAGTTCCATCTTACCAATTGAATTTGAAATCAAGACCCTGAAGATAGCCACAAAAGTAAACATGGATGTAACTGAAGCCTAGAAAAGAATATTGAACCAACTGAATGAACTGGATGAGAATCGGTTAGCTGCAGTGGACCAAACAATGTTAATTCAACAACAGAGATCCAATTGGAAGGACCGATTCATAAAAAAGAAGGTATTCTTTGACGGATACTGGGCACTATTATACGATTCCATATTCAAAATATATTTCAAGGGAAAATTACGCACAAGATGGCTAGGCACATACCTAGTAGACAGGGTATTTGATAACGGCACAGTCTGCCTGGTAACTATCGATGAAAAACACACACCATTATTTGTCAATGGTCACAGGCCACGACTATACCATAAACCAATTTCAAAGGGTCCATTTATCTTGCAAATTGCCTCTAATATAGATTACCAGCTACCACAAGCGCAAGAATTTCTCTCTGCCTCTGTCAATCCTTAATTGATCACTGTAAATTGTGTATGAATCATTGTACATAAATAATTGTTGTTTTTTTCGTTATGTTATCTTTTCTTTTGCACTTGATCTGCTTTTCTATTTTTCCAAAATTTGTAGGGAAGCACCTAAGGATGGTGGTCAGATCAGGCCTGTCGACCAAAAATCATTTTTCTGTGCCTTCCCACACCAAATTTTTTTGTCCCTTAAATAAAATTTTCAGCAACTATAACACCCATTTTTCGGCAGCTTCAACACCCTTTTTCTGGCAGCTGCAACACCCCTTTTCTGGCAGCTGTAACACCCTTTTTCCAGCAGCTGTAACACCCATTTTTCGGCAGCTGCAACACCTTTTTTCAGAAACTACAACACCCTTTTCCAGCAGCTACAACACCATGAAACTACGCTTTCTTCTGTTTCCACACGATGTGACCCCGTTTTATTTTTTACCATAAAAACCCGTTTTGCACAGCTGTAACACAGTCACTTTCCATCCGCTTAACATTTTCTTCCCTCTTTTTCGACAGGTGCGACATCTTTTCTGGCAGCTACGACATATTTTCCGGTAGCTGCAACTCCGCTATATTTAGATGATTTTTCTATCATTAAAGGCCACGCCTCTGCTTTGATTTCTTTATGACCTGCGGTTGTGACTCCTGTGTTATTAGCAGATCTTTTTGCATGATAGCAACTCCTCTAGATATGGCTCCGATTCCTGATGCTGACAATTTGACCCATAATGTAATATTTATCATATTTTTGACCATTTTGACATGATGGTTTTTGCTTCATCGGTAGAAAGAGTTATTACAGTACCTTTGTAATAATGATTACATTTAATGACTGCACAGTGCACAAGTTCATCTTCCATAATGTCTACAACCACATGTTCTATTATTCTCGAACGGACATCCAGTGCCCATTTTCGAAGGTATGGCTTTGATTAACCACTTAATTAAGTATCAATATGATTTGACAATATCATTCGTACCTCCCTTTTTATGCCCATTATTGCATCGATTAACTCTCTACTCATGTGACGTGAAGACTAATTATGCTACCTAATAACCACCACCTTTCCCAATTTAGGATAAAATTTCAAATAATCCAGTGTGCTGAAACTTTCCAAATTTTCCTAACTCTCCTCTCAGATGTCCATACATACTTTGTGCTGTAACCTCCATTGTTGGAGTCTATAATCTGTTGAACTGCAAAATCATTCTGAAGTCAGAAACATGGGGATTCTGGCTCGTTATGAACCTTTAAACACACGAGAACTCAGAAGAAACATTATAGTCTTTGCTATCTTTCAAGCTATCGGTTGGACGAAATTTTTTGAACGTCTAAATGGATTTCATCATGAAGCAGCCTTACAGTTTTCTCTAAACCTCACAAAAACTCACTCAGAGGTATGGGTATTGCGCATTGAAGTTTTTGAAGCCATCATGGCTAAGGTCACTGGTATTCTTCAGGTGGGAAGGGCTTGGTTTGGATGTCAAGTCCCCACTACTGCAACAATTCAAGAATTTCTAATAGAGAGGGAACATGCTCAAACGACAGAAAGGGGGATAGTGCTATAGTCATTGCCACAACCATGGAATCACGTCGCTATTTTCCTCAAGAAATATATCACCTGTGAAGGTAGGTACCAAATAGTCTATAATTGTGAATTCCCTTTACTATCTCATCTCCATCACAGGGTTCTGTTAAATATTCCATATTATTTTCTCAATGATTTACATCATGTGGTGGGGTTTGTTCGAGTTGTCAAACATCCACTCTCCTCACTATCCCACCATGGCCTCATTAAATTTATAATCTTAAGGACCCTTGGTCAACACAATATAACCTGGGAGCAATTTATAGCTCAATTTTAGGAACCCGATCCTTTGCCTGGTATTCCAATAGAAGAAGAGCAGGTCCATCCACAGTTGGGAGGAAATGAAGCACAACAGGAGGCTCGAATCTCCTCCAATATAGTTGGGGGGGAGATGAGACTGGATCAGAGGATCAACCAGGGGTACAAGCAGAACAATTGAGAGAAGATGTACATAAAAACCCTATGGAAGAACTAAATAATAGGGTATCTTTGACAGCAGAGGGTAAAACTGGAGCAGCATTAGATGCTACGACAATTGAACCTGGAGATGACAGAGCCATGGCAATAGAATAAAATACTGAGTTGGTGACCATTGAATCCTCACCTGAGTGGGGAGGAAATTTGATTGAGGAAGAACATCCCGAGGAACGAGAAAACGCTGGAACTGGGAAAATTCCTTCTACCTCAGTTGTGAATCCAAAAACTCCATCACCACAAATAAAAAGGAAGAGATCAATGGATGAAATTAAGGCATATCCACCAATAAGAAGGAAAAGAACCAGGTCGGTCGCAGCAAAAGTAGCAAGAGAAATATGGGAAACCTTAGAAGCACAAATTGAGTTCCCCATTCTTAAACCTATACCAATTGATGCCCCACAGGGGCCGGTTGAAGAAGAACCCCAAATTGAAGGACTTCTATTCGAAAATAGGCTATTAAAAGAGGAAGTCCAAACACTCAAAAAATAATTGGAAAATTGCAAAGAAGCATGTCGAAAACAGGGTGAAAATAAGTTACACACATTGGTGGAGGCTGCAGATAAAATGGAAGGATCAAATCCTACCGAGCCTGGTAATGAGGAAGAAAGAGTGGTCTGTCCCACTTGTGGATAAATCTTTAAAGAATCAGGCCACAAGATTGTAATTCATCCCTTTACAACACAACAGTATGCACCTATGACTAAGGAATGATATGGATAATCTGAGTTGAGAAAATATGGGACTCCCAAAGGAAAACTTTAGGAGGAGGAGGTTTCAGGAGAATAAGATGTTGTCACACAAGAACCAGCATCTTTAAATATTCTTGCTGAAATTTCCACTAACTCTGGGACAGAGGAACCAAGGGATGAAGTTATTCCCAATTTTATGGATGAAGATTGCACTGTGATCCCAGAATCCTCCCATGACATAGAAGTGGAACAACAAAAAAAAGGCAATGATGGGGATGAACAGGGTGCTATCACACAAGAACCAACATCCTTGAATGTTCTTGTCCAAGTGGTTGTCCAAATGGGAGGAGAACCAGGAATTGAGGGCACTCTTGAGTTTAATAAATAATTTATTACTACGACTCCAGAATTGTCCTATGACATAGAAATCATAGAAGAGGAGCCACAATAGTAGGAAGATGAAAAAGTGAGTCAAGATGTTGTCACACAAGAACCAACATCCTTGAAGGTTGCAGTAGGGGCTCTTGAAATGCAATAAGAAAATAACCCTGAAGTGGATGTCATTCCTGATATGGATTGGAGTGAAGATGAACAAGTTCAAACACAACCATTAGGTGATACTGAAATCCTTGAGGAGCAGTTGCATACTGAAGAAGACACCCAATCTGAGCAGCAGGAGGAAAAATAAGAATAGGGCTCTATCACACAAGAACCAGTAGCCTCGCAGCCTCTTGATGAGATAATAGCTGATAATCAGGTATAAAATGGAATTAAAATTCAAGAGGAAGTTGCTCCACAAGAACCAACATCTCACAGCTAGCTGCCAAAATTGCCACGAGAGAACCCCAGAGAGAAGACGTTGTTACACAAGAACCAGTGTCTCTAAGAGTGGTGGATGTTGTTGCTGAAGAGAGTCCAAAAAAGTTTGCTGTCACACAAGAACTAGCACCCCCACAAATAGCTTCAGATGTGCAAGATGTCCAATGTGGCACATCAGGTGACAAGGTGTGGATTGATCCCCTTCAAAACTTCATTAACCTGGATTTTGACAAGGAGGAGCATCATGAAGAAGAAACCCTGAACCCTACAGTAAAAATCTCAATTCTGAGAATGGAGGTAATAAAATGGAAGATCCATGTGGAGGAATACCAAGAAGGGATCATTTCCCTTACTAAGCGTAAAAATATTATTAGGAGACTGGAGGAGAAATGGGAAGAAGAACATATGACCCAAAGACTTCGAGAAGAAGAGCTACAGGGAAATTTAAGGGAGCTAAAAAAGTTCCATTCTATGTAGAAGTAAAAAGAGCAGATGTATGCTATTTCTAAAGAACTCCTGGGCACTAGGGTACCTTCTTCTTCTTACCCTGTATTTCTATTTGAAAATTTTGTTTGGTTTAAGTTGAGAGCTGTGAAAGAAGGGAGGTCATTTGAGATAACGACCGTAGCAAAAATTTTGGAAATGCTTTTAAGAAGCAAATTTGAAGATCAAAATTTGTTGTGTGAATTATATTTACATGAGATGGATTGCCCTCTGGATCACCATTCAAATCCTGCCCTTTTTTCAGGAGATGTTCAATTGAGGGAATTTACTTCTTTTGTGAGAAATCATGCTCAGTGGGAAAGGTTTTTTCAAACCTTTTCTCACAATGAAGCTCACTCTAATATGTGGGATCGAAGTGAGCCTCAAAATCTGGGTAGTTTTCTTGCTTGACACGGGAGTTTGCTCTCATGCCCCATCCAGACTCGGCACATAATGGAACTGTAGGAGGAAGTTATTTCTACCTATACCAACCATATTTCTATACACCAACAAGCAGCGTTGTAAGGAAGTAAGCACATATGGTAGGTTACCTCCCCTACACTCAGGAACAGAGACCCCTATTATTTTAGAAATTTTGAACAGGCACTTTCCAGGGTTGAGGGTTATGTTGGATGTATCAGGGAATGTGGGGCTAATTGGTTTGGCCTGAAATTTAAATTTCCCCTCACATGGTGGCCAACAAAACCATACAGGATGTATTTCTCACTAACCAAGGAAGAGGAGCAGCAATTCTGGAGATATTGGATTACCCATAGAGGGTTCATAGAAAAAGAAGGGACATCTAAGTTCCCCTACAACTTCTCCTCTCTCCATGAACAAAGCACAGTGGAAGATTCAGATTCAGAATAATGGAGGTTGTTGCATGAGGACATGCAGTAGAACAATTGGGGGGAGATTTTGGGCCTAGAAATGGCCCCTTTTGACCACCCTTAATTACCTCTTTTTGTTCTATCATACCCCATTGAGCATGCCAAATAAATGTTTTACCACCACTCTACTCTTCAAACCACCAAGATATGATTGGTCATTGTTTTATTTTATTAATACTTATGATTGTGATAATTAAGGCTTCATATCTCTCAATGCGCTAACATAAGATGGACTGCAGGAAAAACGGGTTGAACATGCTACGAAAAGGATGGGCAGTCATCGCTCAAGCTGATCACCATCCATCCTACCATTACCCAAGGAATGCGGTTCCAGTGTGTTATCCCAAGAAAAGATGTACAAATATAGCTGTAACAAAATGCGTCAAACTTGGAGGTCAACAGTGTGCTACTGCTCATGTATAGATGTGATCTAAAGATATCGTCACTTCTGGGGTGATTAACAGTTTCCCTATATTTCCTATTTTTCATCCTGCCACGTTTGTAACATTTGTTGTCATTTAGGGCGCCTAAAGATCAGAGATCTTCATGGACTCCCCATAATAGGGATAGGATGTTATGATTTACATTGTATAAATATAGAGAACTGTTTTGAACCAGGGATTGTTGAACATATAATCAATCCATTGTATTAGCTATGAGGAGGAATTTTGTAATCGATCTGTCTTTTAATACAAGGAGTTACTTCAGATCTAAAGGTTTTTACGTGTGTTCATCCAGCATCTATGTGTGAAGGTTGGGCCCGCCTTCCACAGGGATCGCTGAGTTAAATTAGTCATTTCAATTGTTTTGTTTTGTGATGTTATGTTAATTTTATTTCTTTGTAGGAAGTTGTAACAAGTTGTGGATTTACAGTGTGTCATGATTGCATCTCTTAGATACCTGTAGTGGTATGGTGTGATAGTCAACTGAGTAGGTAATTTTTCCTCATGCAATTTGTGTGGTAACTGTAACAACTCTATTCATCCTTAGATCTTTTAGTTGTTGTTTCCATGAATCTTTGCAGCTTGTCTCTTATTTTTATGATTGCAAAACTTCATTCATGTACTTCGACTTCATAGAACAGTTGAACTCAATTTCTGTATTTTGAATCTCTAGACTAATGTTCAATTTATGTCTTTGGATTTCTAGGATAATCAGATTAAGATAGTTGGGTTAATCATTAAGTGGTTTGGAATAGAATTTCCCTTTTTCTGCAATTGTAATCTAGATGTGACTTTCATCTTTCAATTCTTAGATCGATAACATTAGGAGGTAATTGTGATTGCATTCCTTAGAAGGTAACTAGATTAAGTAGATTCTTGGGATGAGCATATCCAAACAGAGGATAGGATTGTTCAATTACAATAATTTAGTGTTTAAGCATATATTTTGTATGTTATCCTTGAAATACAATACATCCCTGGGTTGACAATAAATATTGTACAATCTGTATGTTAGTTGTAATTCACTTTCATATTGGGTTCCCAACAATGATGCGTTATGATTTGTTTTCGGAATTATGATTTTGCATATCAGAGAATTATGTTGGAATTGATTTTATTAGAGTTATGATAGTCATGCAATTATTCAGAGTATTTATTTTGAAGCGTGTGAGGGTTTTCAACATGCTAAATGAACTGTTATACCCATTCCTTCTGTGTTCACAACACCGTTTATCCCTTCATCCAAAGAAGAACCGGTAGTTAAGCTTATGGAACCTCTGAGTCGTTTTGAAGTTTCAGGACCGGAAACTTTGGAAATGGATCCTGAAGCTACACCCTTATTTGAAAATATTGGTTGGAAACCATTATTTTGGAGTTTCAATGGTCATAATGAAGAATTCACTCGATAGTTTTCACTATCCTTTGATGGTCATACCGCTCAAATTGGTGACTTACAGTTAGTTGTGGATGAAGATTTTATTTCCAAGGCCACGAAGCTACCTCGGTGTGGAGAACGCTGGTTTAAAGGGGCAAAAATAGATAAGAAAAAATTTAAACGATTTCTTCTTCCATTATCCAAAGATGATGCACATCTTAAACTCTGTTTTCCAATCAAATATTTGAAGCCTCAGTGGTGTCTCCCTTTCCAGGCTATTTCCAAGTATATTTCTTGTGATGGCCATTACTCAAGTGTTCATTTATACCATCTCAGGATTTTAATGGCTTTAACTGGTTTGAAATTGAACTTACCTTATTTCCTGCTTCATAGTCTACATAGAACGGTTGTAATAGTCCAATGAACTACCGTGAATCAAAGTCATAGTTTATTTCATTTTGGCTTGATTAAAGTCTTGGTTCAGTATCAATTAGCTACGATGAGCAGAACATGGGATGAGTTTTTGTGTCATGATGGTTTTGGGTTAACCAACTTATGGCCTACTTGCTTACCCAAGACTCGCATTAAACGAAAGAGGCCATTGGGAAAAGAAGTAAACGAGGAGTCTGATCCTATACCTAATCATGAAAGGCTTGATAAACTCGATAGGATATCTGAAATTGAAGAGTTCAATAATTCAAACCCTCCCGAGCAACCTAGGGAAAAAAATGAAGTGAAAGACAAAGGTAAAAGCTTGTTTAATCCTCACTATGTTAACTTATCCTTAGATTCTCATCCTAAGACAATGTCAGGGGAGGGTAAGAACAAATTAAGGGGAGAAAAACTCGAAGATGACAATAAATCTCTTGAACCAGTTTTGGGAAAATCTGAAACAACAAGTCAAGGATTTACTCGAAGTATGGTAAGTATTTTGATTCCAAAGACTATGGAACATGATAGTGGACCTGTCTTTGTTAAGGATGATAGTGAAGAAGAGAATGAACCTCCTCCTCATGAAACCTCATTCGAAGAGTTTGAACATGAACAGAGAAGTAATCACAGTAATTTTGTGGATAATTCACCCTTATCGGCACAACCAGAACATGAATTTCAGTTTAAGCCCACATCAAATGATCAATGTTCATTAGAAGAAACTTTAAAGGTGGCACAACGGTCAATTAAACTGTCCCGGCAGCATAAGAATAAGTGGTTAAAAGAAGAAGAAAAAGCTTGTGTTATCTTGGAAACAGAGTTACAACAATAGAAGAATGAATTACTTATGTGGGTGGATAGATGGCGAGATATGAAAGCAAAGAAGGATAGATATAAATCAGAGAAGAAATTGTTAGCTGAGTCAAATGAAAAATTCCAGAAGAATGAAAAATGCTATGAAGAAAAAAATCCTAAAACTCATAGCTAAGCTATCAAAGGCAAGGAAATCCATCAAGCTACAAATCGCAACTTAACAATTTGTTCTGTTTGTTTTTATGATTTTGGTTATGACAGGTAAATGAACAATTTAATAAACATCCTACATAATCAAAGATTCTATAGGATTGTTTTATATTTTTATTATCTTGTTATAATCTTAATCATAATTTAATGAGAAACTTATATTTTAACTATTTTGTTACATGTGTACCTATGATATAAATGCATCAAATCTAATGAAGATGATTTTGCTAGCTGGTATGCATTTTTGAAGATGCTTTTGCATTGATAGCTAGCATATATTCTGGATGGCTATGCTCCATTTTCTACATTAGAAGATCATTTTTCCAGGTGCCTCTTTTGGTGTAAATTGACTCTTGTCGACAGTTGAAATAATCTAGGGATGTTTATGATTTATCTTAATAGTTGTTAAGAGACTATTTTTACTATTTTTGTAAATAGATCGTAGAATAACTCAAAAAACAGTTAATCTTTTGGTGTAGATAAGTCAGAAAGAATTTCTAAATAAGGGTGGATGGAGTATTGAAGAAAAGACTTATTGAAGATATAATACAGTTTCTAGTTTTGATTTCTTTGCTGGAGTTTTACCTTCATGGATAATTGTGACTAGATTTCTCAAATTGGTATCAATGCTTGTTACTATTTCTGAAAACTTTATATATATATCTCGATATACTATTTTCTCATCTTACATTTTATGCAATTGTACTATGATATAATTGTGTTTATTATCTGAAAATATACTCTGTTTGCACAATATTGATATTTGACTGAAAGTATTACTGAGTCTAGTTTATTAATATTTTTATTGATAATTGAGATTTAGTAAAAATACACTTCATATTTATTTTTAATCTCATCTGTATTTTTACAATGTTTTCATAAATGAATATAATCCTATTATTCAAATATTTAGTATTTGACATTAGTTATTGATTAATAGGACATCATAGGATGAATTAAAGTAGTTTTCTATTTTAATTTTCTGTTGTTGTGCATATTCAACAAAGTTATTTTTAGGATAATAATTTAGGTATTTTCATTCGAATTATTATCATTTATCTCTTTGTTAATTTGAATCATTAATTGATAATTAATCTAGTTTTTCAAGTCGCTCTCAGCTGAGATAGGGTAGTTAGTTAATTTTTTATTCATAGATTTAATTTAGTTTAAATTTAATAACTTTTAATTAGGAATCAAAATAGATTATTTTGTTTAGTTCCTTAACTAGAAAACTGAAAACAAAAACCAAAGAAATCAAGAGACTTTCATTAGAAAATCAATTTTAGGGTTAGATAAACTTTAGGTTAACATAAGATACATTTTGCTAAGTTTTTTTATATTCTCCTTAAGATGATAAATTCAGTTGGTAGTAGGAGACCATAACCTATGAGATTTAGTCATTCCAAACACATCGAGGATTGTTTTAAGTTCTTTGTGTGGAATATTTCTCCTTAGTTGGCCCAGGTCAGAAAATCAGGCCAACACATGGCACTAGAAGGAGGGCATGTTAATGATTAATGGCTGATAGAACTAATGATAAATCTTCAACCAACCAACAACCTCCATTACAATTTGAAATTATTAGATCACCATTCATAGAAAGTGTTAGGAGCATTCTTGAGCGTGACCATAATACATCTCTATTTACTCCTAAACAGAGTACTCAAACTTTAGAAGAATCATGTCATATTCTTACGAGAGCATATGCTCATCAACTTGGTTTAACACCAATAGAATATGGTCTACCCATACAACAAAGATGTAATCCTCAATTGAATATAATTACTCAAGATTCAGTAGAAGCCGATAGAACTCCAAGTTATCAAGTCAGAAGTCTTCATAGGGAAACTGCTAGAACAAATACTGTTAGAAGCTTGACTTTTGTAGGCGGTTTTGATCAACCACCTTCTCCTCCGGAATCACCACCAGATAATCCAAGGTCATCTAATCAAGGGAATTCTTCAGATTCTAAAGGAAGTCCCATGGCTAGAAACATACTTGCAGGAGGAGGAGGAGGGGGTCACCGTCCATCTAACCCTCCACCCAATCCTCCACCTAACCCACAACTTCCTTGGTTAAGAACAGTTGATGTAGCGGTGCCTGGTGTACAACATCCTTTGCCAAAACATTCAGACAAACTTCTCTCGAATTTTAATCCAGATAACAAAGAACCTGCAGAGGCGCATGTAGATAAGTTCATTTTAGTTGTTCAAACAATGATTGTTTAGCATGATGACATAGTCTGTCGTTTGTTCCCTTTAACTTTTGAAGGGAAAGCATCTACTTGGTACTTTTCATTAGTCCAAGGGTCAATCACAAACTAGGTTTAATTCAACAAGGCTTTCCTAGATAAATTTGGAGAGGATAAAACACCTACTCTTTTAGCTCTTGAATTATCTCGAATTAAAATGGAACCTAAAGAAAGAATTAAATATTTTAATCAGAGATTTCTTACCTTAAAAAACAAAATTCATGTTGCTTCTCAACCACCCGAGGATATAATCATAGAACATTATACTTTAGCTTTACCAAAATATCTCAGGATGTTTGTTAAAAGAGCTGGTAAAACAACACTTGTTGAAACTTTTGAGGAAGCTATTAAAGTCGAGAAGGATTCCATGTCTTATGAACCAAATAGAAGTGGAAAAGTTGATACTTTGCTCATAAGAAAATTGAAAGATCTAATTCAGATAAGGATAAGGCATTTGATGTAGAGCAATTGCAGAATGCTATTTGGGATTTAACTAATGAAGTCGTAGGATTAAAGAAAACTAATTCTGAAAATTCCTCTTCTAGAGAGTATTTTAGAAATCAGTTTAGACAAAATCCTAACACTAATAATAAAACAAGTTCACCTCATGATATAGCCGTAAACAAAGAAAATTTCAATACTATTCGAGTAGTCTTATCTTTATCCAAAACTCCCTCAAATCAAGAAACTGTAGATAATGATGAGGAAGAGGAATCTGAAAATGAAGAAGAATTAGAAGAACCTCAACAATTAAATGGTCATTTTTGGGATAGTCTAGTGAAATATTGTGAAGGTAGAAGTCCTCCTTTAGGAAAACATTCCTATAATACTTGGATTAGAACATTCGCAAATATTCCTAGAGCATCATCAAGTTCTACCTCGAGTAACAATAATAATAATTCTCAACCTAATAAACAGACTTAATTTGTCAAACAAACTCAACCTATGAGGACTTCTTAGCCTATACAAAGTGCTGTGAAGTTAGATTTACAATATGACATAATTGAAGATCTAAAAAAGACATGTGCAAATATTAGTATGTATGATCTTCTTCAAATTTATCCAATGCCTAATAGTCCCATTATAAATCCTGCCATGAGTTCAATAATTCTTAATGCCAATCAAAATATAGCTACTAATAATTCTAACAGTGATTTAACACTTACTGGAAAAGGAAAATAAACAGCTAATAAAGCTTCAGTAGTAGGAAAAAAATCAAAATATACAACCCCTCCATTCCTTCTTACCTTCGAGATTTTTAATAGGAACGTTCACATTTGCATGGTTGATTCTGGAGCGTATTCCAATGTAATGCCTTTGTCTGTGTGCAAAAGGTTGAATGTAAAGTATGTTCCATCAAATTCACATATTACTCAACTAGATAGAATGAATGTGAGGGTTGTGGGAGAGATGAAAGATGTTCTAGTTAGGATTGCTTGTAACCCTTCAATTTTTCAAATTATAGATATTGTGATTGCAGACATTCTTGATGCATATGGGATGTTTTTGAGTAGGGATTGGTCTCAGCAGTTGAATGGATTCTTTGCTACATATTTGTCAACCTTATGCTTGACTAAAAATGGAAAATCAAATCAAATTAATATAAATAGAGAAAGATATCTGAAACACACAGTGACAAAATTACATGATCCCAGTGAACCGGTTTTATTTTCAGATTCTATAATGGGGAATTATATGTATGAACTTTGGTTTGGAAATTTTAAATATGGAAATTCTGCTTTCTCTGACAATAAACAATAATCATAAATTGTAAATCTTACATCTATTCCTGATTATTCTTCATTTAAGGAAATTGTAAATAATGTAGATAGTCATAATTATGTAAATATTATTGAAAGTAAAGTAGTTACAAATAGTTCTACTTGGACTTTATATTTTGATGGGTCAAAATCTAAAGAAGGAGTAGGAGCTAGTTGCTTGTTAATTGACCCAAAAGGAAACAAAACATGTATAGCATGTAGGCTTGAATTTAATTGCACAAATAATACTGTAGAATATGAAGCACTAATTCAGGGTCTGAAAAAAGCGATTGATTTGGATATTAAAGAGCTAGTTGCATATGGTGATTCTGAAATCATCATCAGGAAAGTCCGTAATTCTATTCACTACATTTATGAACATTTGCAGAATTATCAACGAGAGGTATGGAATCTCATTTCACATTTTGATGCATTCAATATAATGTCAATTCCAAGATTCCAGACTCAAGAGGCAGATTTATTAGCAAAAGTAGCATCAAAATTGATTCCATTTGAGAATTTTACACCTGATTTGTTTTCAGTTGAATTAATTCTTAGGCCTTCTATAATGAAATGATTTTTCCCCATTTGCATTAAAAGGTACATGATGTATATATTGTAATAAATCCTGGTGTGGAGCTAAAGGAAAAATCCCCACCATTGATTTGAATGTGTTATGTTTCAGCAATAGGGATCATTGTCGATGGCATATCGTGCTATCCGACACATTATAGTTTTGGCATTATGAAATATGCACATCAATTAAAATAAATCTACAACCATCTACGATGATGCAACGTTAAATGAAAAGGGCATTCTTCCTAAGGTTAAGGGGGGGTTGTCTAACCCATGGGGGTCATTGGGAATTTCCATGTATCGATCACCCACTAAACTTCTGTTGTTTGATTTTATGGGAGCAGTTATGGCTAGGGAGTGGTGGGTGGAAGAAATGCCAGTCTTTTCCCCATGTACACTCCACCAGCGAGCTCGGTCTTCCTCATGGGGAGGGTAGGAGAATGGTCACCACTTTCCCACTCACGCCACTCTTCCATTCGTAGTTTTGGTCAGGATTACCCTCACTCAGAGAGATTCTTCTCTCTCTTACACCATTGGGTTCTCTATCATGGGTCTATCTGGACCATCCCCCACAGGTAGGGGTCGGCTCTGTTCTCCCTTCTCTCACTGATTGTTGGTTGTGGCTCTATTTTTCCTCCCAAATGGAGTTGTTATATCTTTCTCTTTTTCATGCAAGGAGTTGTGTCTTCTCCACCATTGTCAGCCTGTGTAATGTTTTTTTACCCCATCATTGAATCGAGGCTATGTTTTCTTCCACCGTTCTATTGGTTGCGTTCTTCTCCCTCGCGTACAGATTGGGAATCGGTTCCTTTCCCATTTCTACCTATGTAAGTTCTCCAATGTTTACATTGGGGATTGTGTGCTGTGGGCTCATGGATGTTGGTTGGTTGTTGATTTCCACATTCGTTGGTTGTATTTTCCTCTGTCTATGTTAGGAGTTTTTCTTCTTTCCCATTTGTAGATGGTGTAATATTTCCATTGTTTCATGGTAAGGTTAGGGCTGTTGATTTCCCCTGGTTTTGGATTGCCACTTGGTTGACATCCTTTGGGGATTATTGTAGAGTTTTTTTGGCCACGCTAGGGCCAAGAACAACTCTAAAGCGTGGTTTGACCTGAACTGTGTTTCACCTTTTTTTGGGGGGTTGTCACCCTGTTGTCTTTGCCTTCTTCATAGAGGTGTGAACTGTTTGTTTTATTGCGGCATGTAGTGGTTGGTCTTTGGACTATTGAGAGCAGTATTAGAGGCTGGGTATGCTTGAGAAAACTGGTGTTTGGGGCCACTCAGATAGAGGTAGACTGCTAGATTTATTCTCCACAACCCTTGAAGAGTATTGGAAAGGGAAGTCAAGGCCTAAGGGACTGTGAATCAGAGAAATGACTGATTTCTGGTGTCGAGTGTCTAGATGTCTTAAAATTTAGGTTAACATTGATGTAGGTGTCCTTAGCTCTCCATTGAGGACACCAACTTAGCATTTATCCTTTCCTAGCTCCTTGACGGCCTAATAAACCCTACTGTGTGGGCTTGGCTGATTTGTGTACCTTGGCTATGTGTAAGCTTGCTTTGACCCTTATTCCTTGAGGAATCATGCCCAGCTCAGGGGTGGTAGTGTTGTTGAGAGATTGATGAGAAAACTGGCCTATGGTTGGGTGGAACGTTGCAGCAACGTAGCTGGTTGCGGGATGAATTCTGTTTAACATAAGTATTCTTAACTATTTTGTCTCTACATTTATATTACTGATTAATGAATTTAATGAAGATGTGGCATTCTTGATTGAATGCATGTTTTCTTCCGCTATGTATATGAAGGATTATGCATCTTAGTATGTTTTACGTTTTAAGAATTTTATTTCAGAATTATATTCCTGTTCATGTTCATGGTGCTATTTTGCCCGTATGTTTGGTGATAATAGCGTCCTCTTCGCCAGTTTGAGGGTTGGGGACATTATAGTATGGTATCAGAGCTCAAGGTTACAGCATGGGCCTAAATGGGCCATGATAGGTCAGCTAGCAGAGGCAAGTTTCCTTCTTCCCAGCAGCAATCAAAAGGACTTTGTGCATGACAAGAGAATTTTGAGAAATTGAAAAATTTCTCTAAGTATTGGAACCGTCAGCCCATTAGAGGACTAAGTAAGAAGGTCCTCCAACACGGCGGATAGACTAGTCTAACGGCCATCCGATACAGAAGACCCCGGCGATGGCGAAATTTAGTAGAACAACCCACCTATGTTACAATGATGGAGGAAGAAAATTGTAAGAATTTTCCCAAGTGTCCTTCGGCCATCGAAAAAACTTAGTGGAAGCGACAGCTGTGGTTTCAGCGAATGTCCGCCGAAGATCGCTAAAGCATCGGCGAGAATTAAAGGATGAATCAGCCGATGTAGTGAAAAGAAAAGTTCAAAAATTTGCCTAAGTGTTAAAAACAATCGGCGATTGATGCCACTAAGATAAAGGGATCACTGATGATACGTCGATGGAGGTTAGCTGATGATGCATCTGCCGTTGTGGCTACTTAATGGACTATCCAACCGACAGATAGTTGCTCCAACAGCCGACATGGTGAAAGACAGAGGAGAAAAAGTTTCCAAATTTTTTCTAAGGAATGGAATCGTCGGCCATCAAAAAATGTTAGTGCTATGTGTTGCTGATGGACGTCGAAAGAAGTTAATGGTTAGTACACCGCTGTTACAGAAGTATAGAGCACAATCCTTCTGATAGACAAATGTTGTGACTGCTGATGCCATGATAGTTGTGTTTCAGATCGTCGATGCGACGGGAAAAGTTGTTGTTTGAACCACTGACACATCAGGGGAGAATAGAATATGGGATTGCCGATAGATACAACTGAAGGTTTCGGTGAGAGTTAGTTGTTTGGCCAGTGCGGCGACAAACAACGGAAGAAAATTTTCCAAAAATTCTCAAAGTGCAGAAAGCGTCAGAAAAGATTAGTAGATGAAACTGCCGATGAGGGTCGTCAGAAGAATTTAGTCGTTAGGATTTTGCAATTGCGGGTGTTAGTTGAACTATCATTCCAACAACTACAATTTTCGATTTCCTATCAGAAAATTTTTTCAGCATTGATGAACAGTCGTTGTGGAATTCTAGGGGACTAAGCGTCCGATGTCACCGCGGGATGTCGCTCCGACCGCTAACAAAGTTGTGATCCGTGGAACTCTTAAAAGGATCGATTATCTACCGTTGCAGAAGTCTAGACAGTTAGCCACCCAATTATTAACAATTTCGAGCGCCGATGTATTTTTAGAGAGTTAGTGGATGGAGCGGCCAATGCACCAACAGACGAGGAAAAAGGAATTTCTGAAAAATTGTTTAAGTACCGGAAACATCGGCAAAAGATAGACGATGGCAATGCCGATACGTCGGTGGAAAATAAATGATGAAAGTGCTGATGCGACGGAGGAATAAAGGAAGCTTTCCACCAAAAAATATTAAGTATGGAATTCATCGGTAGAATTTTAGTTGATCTGATCGACGAAATTTAGAGGATGGAGACACCGATGCGGTGGTTGACGTTGAAAGAAATTAGATGATCATGGATCCACCATTGTAGCTACCATGAGGAATAGCATTATAATGGCTATAAATTTCAACTGCCGATCGCCGACACATAGCGCTTAGGGGTTTTGAGCACCGATGGAAGTCGGAGGAGTCAGGCATTTGTGCGCCTACCATTGCGGAAGCTTAGAGAACTAGCCGTCCGATAGGTAGATGATCCGATCATCGATGATGGATTTTGCAGCACTGATAAATGAATCAAAAGCTTAGACATATGGAGATCCAAAACAACAAAAGACTCTGGCTATTTGACTGGTAATGAATAGTCCTTGGCATCTCCAATGCAGTTCCAGGCTTAAGGGTTCTAATCGCTAATAAAGATCAAAAGATTTGATAACTACAGACCCAAAATGGCAGAAAACGTTAGTTGTTTGACCGATGATGGATAGCCTTTGGCATCGCCAATAAAGTCTGGAAGCATAGATGAACAGACCGCCAAATACCTTGGAAAGGAATAGTTGTATGGCTGCCGATGAGATGTGGACAAAATTAGTCATTCCGACCATCGAAACATCGGAATGTTAGTTGGGATGAGACCCGATTCTATTCAAGAAATTTTGGATTTTTCAAAGTGGAATTTTTCTCAGCAAATTCCAACTATTTTTTAGTAGACTGCCAGTGGATTACAGGGCTGAGAAGGAAGAGAATTCCAGGTGGCTGAAATTCGCATTCCAGACCAAAATTTAGTGGTGTGTTTCGCCATCTTTTTTTAAATGTTGTGGTTTTCACACCCAAGGTCAGAATGAAGCATTTGGATAGGAGTTGGAAATCTTATCCAGTGGTGAATAAGGGAGAGTCACCAGAATTTGAGTGTGGAGTAGAAAAGTGATAGTAACTTCTTGAAAGAGAAATGTGATGTTGTCAATATCGACACATCCAGGAATTGCATGCCTAGAGGTAGCAAGACCATGAAGTCAAACCAGCTACTGTGTGGAAGAGGAGTTCCATGCAAGGATGAGGGACTTGAAAAAAAAGGGGGAAATTTCCTTGAACCCTGTCTTGCTAATTACAAGTTTTATACATCAAATATATGATGATATGCCTAGCATGCATAAGATATTATGTGTTGGTAATACATTTATAATGAGACACTAATGATAATTATTGCATTGGTGTTGGAATTAGTGGAAAACCAATGACAACCTGGACATGGCTGAATATGTTGTTGATGCTGATGAATGTGACTAGCAATGCTACGGAGAAAGGGATAAGGCAATAAGTCTAGAATCAAAATTTGGTGAGCAAATTCTACAAACTCCTACAAAGGACCAACCAAATTGGTAATGTCAAGGGTGTAAGTAGGACCCATGAAGGTAAGAGTTTAACTATGACAATTGCATGGAGTGGTAAAAACAAGAGGTCTCACACCATGTGGGTATTTGAATTTTATACTACATTCATAGAGAAATGTGTCATGCCTGCATTATGTTGTTATGAGCTTAGTAGCCCAAGGAAAGTAAGCACTAATGATCTTGATTATAGTCATGAATCCTATATGAAGTAGTCATGGTTGGGACATGCATGGTATGTTTGAATGTATAGTATTCCTGAATCAATGCAAGGTAGCATTGAGTGGGTATGCATGAAAAGATTTTATAAATCTTGTAGTTATGCATTGAATGGATGCATATGAAAAGTATGAGTAAATGTTGTAGATATGCATACATAAGTATGGGTGCAATTGTTTTGATGCATTGCATGAACGCATTGAGATAGTGCATGTGATATTATGAATAACTAATGGCTGAACTGATGAATTGATGACAATTCTGGAACCATTTCAAGAGTTGTTATGAATGCAAGATAATATGTGCATAAAGAGGATAGTCATGATCAATTGGCTGCCGGAAATGCTCTATGGACGGGCTAGGTGGTACAATGATATGCTTGTGAAGTAAGGAGTATATAAAAAATTCATTGAAAATTGCATAAATGATGTGAATATACCTTGCAAATGTTAGTATGATAATGATTGCGTGAAGTAAATGAGTTTTGGTAATATTGATGTGATTAACAGCTAGAAGTATTTGAATTTTATAAATTCTGAAAATGCTTCAATGATGGTTGCAGCAATGAAAAGGTTATATGCATCCATATTTACCAAGTGTTTGGTTGATTGAAGTTCAGGTTCAGGTAGATTGTTTAGAGCATGGAAATGAGAGTAAGACCAGGACAAATACCGGAATCTACCATGTGAAAGAGCCGAACCTTATGAGGAGAGTCTCATGGTTGTAAAAATAGTTTGTATGCATAATGGGTTGTTAAATTTGAATTTGTGAATTGGGGATTTGAGAAATTGCTGACAACTACTAATCACGATTGGCTTGCATAAGAGTGTGTCAGGAGGACGCATTGTAAGTGGGTATTCATGTTATGATACTAAGCATAAAATTATAATGGGCATAGTGGTGCTTCTTACAAGAGACCCACAAGTGAGGATCACCTCATTGCCAAGAAAACCAATTTCTGTAGTAGACAGAATTGCAAATTCCCATTGAATTTAATTACTAATGTCATTTCTTGGTTATGGAACAATCAATTTGGATTGTATTATCAGATAATGATTGACTGTTTGGCTATTTGATGAATGTGATAGGGGTACACACTACAGGAATATCATGTGTGATGGCCTACAGGAGCCAAACTTCATGGGAAGGTTTTCCCTTATCTTGGAAATGGGTTTTGGGTGAAACTCCATTGGACATTTTGGAAATGTCTCATCTGCACTACATGTTTGGTAATCCACATGAGTGAGATGGTATATATTATGTTGGTAAGACATGTGTGGATACAAAATGAAGAGAAGAATTGGGATGGAAAATCAAGGGACTATCAAATCAGAGAAGGGAGCCCCCATTCCTCTTTAACGAAGGAATACTGCATTGGCAAATGGATAAGTGTTCTATAACCCTAGCTAAGAATATTCATGTCAAATTGTTGAATTCAATATGCAAAACATGTTTTGATTTTATTTCCATTATTACTAATTGTTTGATATGAATAGGGCCTTCTACATGGCACACACCGAAAAAGGGTGCACACCTTTTCAATGTCATATCATGGAAGGTTTTTTCAATATTGATTACACCCTAGGGAGTGGACACACTCCTGGTGTCTCAATACTTGATAGTGAATGGTGTGAAATGTGGTTACAATTTTAGATCAATAACGCTAATGAATATGTTTTTATTGCTTGTGTTGTTAGGTTAAACAGATGTAGCCTGGTATTGTACACTAAATGGACAATGGCTTGAGCTCATCCTACCTTCTACTAAAGAACACAGAGAAGGAGACATTCCTAAGGGACTGTCAATTCAGAGAAGGGAGTGGTCTCTTGTGTGTGATATGGGGTAGTGGAGTTAGAGCTCAGTATTGGAGATGAGACCTGGAAATGGTCATTTATTGTTGATATAAGTGCATGCGTTATTGTTGATGGCCTGATAAACCCAACGGTTTTGGCTTGGCTGATGATTGGTTGTTGATATAAGTGCATTGTTAATATAAGTGTAGGCAATTTGTTGATGGTCTGATAAACCCAACTAAAGGTTGGCTTGACTATGCCTGATATATGTATAAAAGGATGTTGTGAAGCAACCTCCTTTTATACATCCAATTCCATAGAAGATCCCAATGCTTGCAAATCGAAGCAGGATCCTATGGACCAATGAGGAAACACACAATAAAGATAAGTATTGGATTACTTTGCAATTCTTTCTTATGAATATGCATGTGTATATGATTTGGTTATGGTGTTTTAAGATCTTGTTAAGAGATAAAAATTGATGAGAATAAAATAAACATGTGAATTTATTCAATGTCTAAATATAGGTATCACTGGAAGCGATGACTATGAGAGCATCCTAGGGGTGCATGTGGACATGCGACTGTCCTGAAGAGCTCAAAATGAGCAGTAATGAAAAAGGTACTAGTGAGACTGTGAAGTTTTTAGCG
>LPNX010795144.1:1980086-1990986 GCA_001517045.1 Pseudotsuga menziesii | reverse complement strand
ATATATATATATATATATATATATATATATATATATATATATGCATTGTGAAAACAAAAGATTGTTGAATGCATGTATGACTGAAAATAGAATGTGTGTATTCACTTAAAGTAAATTCTGAATGCTGGAATGGTTAATTCCCTGCCCAAGAATGGACATGAATGAGTTCATGTGTCTATTGGGAAGGCATGAATAATATGAAAGTCTCCTTGATGAGACTTGGATCGTCATGCCAATTGGGTAATTAATTGACTAATATTAATGCCTATATTATGCTTGGTCTAACAGAATTTCAATGATGCATTTCACAGATGAAAAAGGTGAAATCTAGTGGTGCACATTGATCATGGCAGCAGACCAAAAGTTGTTGGACTTGGCTGGAAGTATCCTTCAAATGATTGCCAAGACCCAAGAGAATATTGGAGAGATGCTCAAGATACAGAAAAGGAAGAATGAGATGAACCACCAGGTTTTGCAAGACTCTATTGTTTTGCAAAAGGAGGTAAAAAGCCTCCTGGGAGAAATCTATAAAGGAAAGGAAGGTGGATCAATAATGGGACATTCGTCCAAGTGATCCATTAAGAAATGGTCCAGGAATGAAGACTCAAAAGAAATTGAGGAGGTAAAGATGAAGCAGCCAACAAAATGTTGGAAATGTGGAGGGAATCATTTACACTGGGACTTCCCAACGAGGGAACATAAAGAGGGAAGCAGCCACAAAGTTCCTCGACTTGGGGGTGAGCCAAAAGCTGAGAACTAGCAAGAGAAGCTTGTGGAAGTCGAGGGGATTGGTCCTGAAAGTTCAAGTAAATAATTGAACATTGGACAGATCTGCAAAATTTTGAAATTTTGGATGTGCAAATTGTATATGTATTCCTATGTATTGGAACACTGAGGATGGTGTTATTCCAAGGGGGAGGGGATTATAATGCCCTAGTTTTGACCCCTTTTGCATTAAAAGGTACATGATGTATATATTTTAATAAATTGTGGTGTGGAGCTAAAGGAAAAAGCCCCACCATCGATTCAGCTGTGTTATGTTTCGGCAATAGGGATTGTTGTCGATGGTATATCATGCTATCCGACACATTATAGCTTTGGCATCATGTAAATACACACATCAATTCAATTAAACCTACAACCAGCTACGACGGTGCAACGTTAAATGAAAAGGGCATGATTCCTAAGGTTAAGGGGGGGTTGTCTAACCCATGGGGGTCATTGGGAGTTTCCATGTGTCGACCACCCACTAAACTTCTATTGTTTGATTTGTTGGGAGAAGTTATGGTTGGGGAGTGGTGGGTGGTAGGACTGCTAGTATTTGCCCCATGTACAGTCCACCAGCGAGCTCGCTCTTCCTCACGCGGAGGGTAAGAGAACAGTCACCACTTTCCCACTCACTCCACTCTTCCATTTGCGATTTATGTTGGGATTACCCTCATGCAGAGACATTCTTCTCTCTCTCGCACTATCAGGTTCTCCATTGTGGGTCTGTCTGGACCATCTCCTGCTGGTAGGGGTTGGCTCTGTTCTCCCTTCTCTTGTCGATTATTGGTTGTGGATCTCTTTTTCCTCCCATGGGGAGTTGTTCTATTTTTCTCTTGTTCACGCAGGGAGTTGTGTCTTCTCCACCATTTTTATCCCATGTAATGTTCTTTTACCCCATCATTGAATCAGGGCTGTGTTTTCTTCCACCATTCTGTTGGTTGCATTCTTCTCCCTCACGTATAGATTGGGAATCAGTTCCTTTCCCATTTCTACCTATGTAAGTTCTCTAGCATTTACATTAGGGATTGTGTGCTGTGGGCTCATGGATATTGGTTAGTTGTTGATTTCCACATTCATTGGATAAGTTTTCCCCTGTCTATGCTAGGATTTTTACTTCTTTCCCATTTGTAGATGGTGTAAGGTTGCCATCATTTCATGGTAAGATTGGGGCTATTGATTTCCCCTGGTTTTGGGTTGCTTCTCGGTTGCTGAGGCTGTAGAAGTCCTTTGGGGATTGTTGCTGAGTTGTTTTTTCCATGATAGGGCCAAGAACAACTCTTAAGCGTGGTTTGAATTGAACTATGTTTCACCTTTTTGTTTGGGGTTGTCACCCTGTTGTCTTTGCCTTCTTCACAGAGCTGTGAACTATTTGTTTTACAGTGGCATGCAGTGATTGGTATTTGAACTATTGAGAGAAGGATTAGAGGGTAGGTATGCTTGAGAAAACTAGTGTTTGGGGCCACTCGAAGGGAGTTATACTATTGTATTTCTTCTCCACAACCCTTGAAGAGTATTGGAAAGGGAAGTCAGGGCCTGGGGGACTGTTAAGCAGAGAAAGGACTGATTTTTGGTGTCAGGTGTGTCGATGTCTTAAAATTCAAGTTAAATTTGATGTAGGCATCCTTATCTCTCCATTGAGGCCACCAGATTAGCATTTAGCCTTTTCTAGCTCCTTGATGGCCTGATAAACCCTACTATGTGGGATTGGCTGATTTGTGTACCTTGGCTATGTGTAAGCCTGCTTTGACATTTATTCCTTGAGGAATCATCCCTAGCTCGAGGGTGGCAGTGTTACTGAGATGTTGATGAGCATGTAGGCCTATGGTTGGGTGGAATGTTGTAGCGACGTAGCTGGTTGCAGAACGAATCCTGTTTAAGATACATATTCTTGACTATTTCGTCTCTACATTTATATTACTGATTAATGAATATAATGAACATGTGGCATGCTTGATTGAATGTATGTTTGCTTCCACTATGTATATGAAGGATTATGCATCTTAGTATGTTATATGTTTTAAGAATTTTATTTCAGCATTATATGCTTGTTCATGTTCATGGTGTTATTTTTCCCATATGTTTGGTTATAATAGCGTCCTCTTCGCCTGTTTGAGGGTCGGGGACATTACACCTTCTATACCAGATAATATATTTAAATGGCATGTTTTTTATAATGATTTGTAGGTTCTAAATTTCTTAACGAATGACGATACTTTCAAAGATTCATCCATTGATGAAGTTACTTACGATGAAAATTTACGGTATTTTATGGTAATAAATGATTTTTGTTCAATTGAAAAACTTTTTTAGAAGGTAAAACTGATTCCTAACTCAGTTTTGAGATCAGAAAAGTTTTTCGATCTTCAGGATAGATTTAAGTCTATTCCTATTTATAAAACCAATAGTTCACAAATGAAATATGAAACTATAAATTTAGGAATATAACTTAATCCTCAAACTGTGAATTTAGGAATAGATTGCACTCCTACAGAAAAATAAGCATTCATAAATTATTTAAATAATTCAAGGATGTCTTTGCATGGACATAAGATGATTTAAAAGCTTTCAATCCACAAGTCATGCAACACATTATTCCAATAAAACAAGAATCAAAACCTTTCCAATAGAAACTTAGAAAGTATCATCCGTCACTAGAACCAACAATTAAGAAGGAATTAAATAAACTTTTCGCTGCTAGGATTATTTTTCCTATTCGACATACTCAGTGGGTAGCTAATTTGGTTCCAGTTAGAATGAAAAATGGTGATATTCGATTATGTGTTGATTTTCGAAATATTAATAAATCCTCTGAAAAAGATAATTACCCAGTTCCTCCCATGGAACAAATCCTTCAGAAAGTTTTTGGGTCTGAGATACTATCACTTCTTGGTGGTTTCTTAGTATATAACCAAATATTGGTTTCCCCAGATGATCAACTGAAAAATAGATTTTAGAACTCCATGGGGAACATGCACTTACAGAAAGATGCCCTTTGGGTTAGTCAATGCCGGGGAAACTTTTCAAAGAGCAATGGATATTTCTTTTAGAGGGTTAATTAATCATTCAATAGTTGTCTATCTAGACGACATCACTGTATTTTCTCAATGTCAACATGATCACATTAATCATCTTGGAAAAGTATTTGAACATTGTAGGAAATTTGGAGTTTCTTTAAATCCAAAGAAAACAATATTTGTTGTTACAGAAGGTATTTTATTAGGCTGTGTGGTTTCAAAACATGGGATCATGATTAATCCTGAACAAACCTAAGCTATCTCAAAAATAAATAACTTACCCTTATAGAAAAAAAGGAATGCAATCGTTTCTCGGTAAAATAAACTTTATTAGGAGATTTATCCCCAGTTTTTCAGAAATCATCCGTCCTTTACAAAATATGATCAAGAAGGATGTTATTTTCAATTGGGGACAAACTGAAAAACAATATTTTCAGAGAATTTTAGAAGCCATTTTATAATCCCCTAGTCTTTTGAGCCCATATTTTAACAAATACTTCATATTGTACACTTTCGCTTCTGACATATCGTATGTAGCAGTATTAACTCAACTAAACTAGCAAAATAGTGAATTACCAATTTCTTTTATGAGCTCAAATTTTAAAGGTGTTGAAATTAACTACCACGAGGTTGATAAGAAATCTTTTGTTGTTTTCAAAGCTATCAAACACTTTCATCCATATTTATTGAAATCAAGAACTAAAGTGATAATTCCTTTCCCATCAGTAAAAAATCTGTTAGTACAAAAAGATTTGGGTGAAAAAAGAGCACCATGGATGACAGCTCTTCAAGGGTATGACTTGGAAATTAAACCTTGAACGGTAGTCAAGGGTCAAGGATTATGTAAACTTATTGTTGAAGCAGCTCATCTTCCTAATAATAGTTTTGAAGCTGTCATTGATAAAGTCTTACTAAACATGGAAATCTAGTTTTATCCTCCACCATAAGATTCTTGGTACACAGATTTAAGGACACTTCTGGAAATAGGAACTGCTCCCGATTACCTTGAACCAAGGAAAAGGAGAGCACTTAGACCGAAATCTACTCCTTATTTTCTAATTGATAATATTCTTTTTCGGAGAAATTCAGATGGTGTTTTACTTCGTTGCTTGGACTAAGATGAAACAGAAGTTATTTTGAAAGAATTACATTTTGGACCAGCAAGTGGTCATTTTGGTAGAGAGACTACGCACATAAGATTCTTAGGGCTGGCTATTATTTTCCTACTTTACTTAGATATTCTTATTCTTTTGTCAGGAAATGTCAAGAATGCCAACGTGCTGCAGGTAAGGTTAAGAAGTATGATTTTCCTTTACAACCTGTTTCAGTTGAAAGACCTTTTCAATAATGGGGTATTGATATAGTAGGGCCAATAAACCCTATTTCCTCTATGCAACACAAATACATTATAGTTGCAACTGATTATTTTACCCATTGGGCAGAGGCTACACCTTTAATGGTTGTAAACACTAATCAGGTTATCTTATTTTTAGAATATTTTATCATAACGAGATTTGGTGTTCTAGATTCCCTTGTTTTTTATAATGCCTCATATTTTTCATTAGTTGAGTTAACTCAATTTTCCTTAGAGAAAGGTATAAGGGTTAGATATTCAACTAATTATCATCCTCATGGAAATTTTTTAGCTGAATCAACAAATAAAAACTTGTTGAAAATTCTTAAAAAAAATATTCCATTTCACCATCGTGACTAGCACACAGCGTTGTTTAATGCTCTTTGGGCAGACAGAGTAACTCCTAAAGCTTCAATAGGTAACTCACATTTCTTCCTGGTTTATGGAACCAAGGCCATTTTACCGCCAAATTTATTTTTACCTTCTTTGAAGTTAGCCCATTCTGTTTAGGATGAGGATTGTCCAGCTATGGAGAAGAGGATTAACACTTTAATAAAACTAGAGGAGGAAAGAGACAGGTCAAAACAACATTTCATAAAACATCAACAAATTGTTAAGTCTTGTTTTGACCAATCCTCAAGATCTCACCGAGAGTTCCGGGTGGGGGATTTGGTGTTAAAATGGGATACATCCCATGAGGAGAAAGGAGATCATCCTAAGTTCCAAAAACTTTGGTTAGGCCCAATTGTAATTGCTGAGAAGATAGGTCCAAGCACTTTTCATTTGAAAACCTTAGAAGGTCAGTTCGAAACATTTCCAGTAAATGGACTGATCTTAAAAAAATAGTTTTGCTAACTTTTTCAGGCCCTGAATCTGTATATAACTTTGTGTATGAGCCTGTTTATTGTACTGTTTTTATTCTCTTATTTTCAACCAGTTTCTGTTTGTAAATAATTTTGTTTAAATTTCAAGAATTTTCTATTTATAATATTATCATTAAATTTTATAAAATTGTTGATATTTTTGTACAATCTTTTATCAAATAGAATTTTGGTAAATTCCTAATTCTTATGTACATTTAAATTTCATTTTATACATGTATAAATACTCTTGAAACTCACTTTTGAATTTCCTAAATTGACAATTGATAGATCCTTCCAGTCAAATATTAATCTGGCAATCATTTGTACATAAGATTGTCAAATCTTTGTATATATGTTTTAAGATAATTAGTCACTAATGTACATATGTTGTTGAGAGGACATTTGTAAATAAATAAGTCCTATGGCTTAAACCCGGTTTGTTCATTAGTTTAAAATTGTGGTGTTAGACTAAGTCTTTTAAAAATTGGTTTAGAATGATTAGAGTTTCTTAAGTCTGTTAAGAACCTATCATTATTTGAAAACATTTGTAAATATGGTTTACATTATCCTTCACCTATTTATTTTTGACACTTAGGATGGCTGATTAATGTTTTTTTCAAAACTTTGTACTTGGAAAAAATATTTATGGATTTTTATCATCAGTTATTGCTTTTAGAGTTGTTTACAATCTGGAAAAATTTTAGATCTATTCCATTCAATAAAATTTTAAAAGTTTAAGATAATAGATGGGAGGTCTTAGTAATAAGCCGATCCGATTTGGATCATAAATATCATCGGTATGACATTATTAGGAAAATGATAATGGCTCTTGGTCGTAAGGTCAAGAGATAGGGGGTATCATTACGAGCCAGCTGATTCATTTTCTAGTGATATTAGTGACTGGCATTACCATTTGGTTACCATGTTAGGTAGTGGTCTCTTATTTTATAAAACTTAAAATTTCAAACTCAATAAAATGAAACATAACTTTGATTGAAGAATAGGAGGTCTCAACAAGAGCCGACCTAATCATGATCACCAGTGCTGTCTAGTATAACTTCATTTCTGATCATCAGAGTGATGGAGCTTGGTCAAAAGGTCAAGAGACAAGTGGTCTCATCATGAGTTGGCTTGCTTATTCTAGGAAGTTCTTTTGAATGATACTATCACATCAGGTTATCATTCCTAGATAGTAGTCTTCAGTCAAAGAAATTGTTTCTAACTTTTCAAAACAAAACAAAATCATTGTATTTACAAAATAGATTCTAGAAATTTTTTAGAGAAGTAAATGCCTATATACTAATGGTTCAGATTATCATTACTATGAGTACTTTGTTTTGACTGGGATATTTTTAAGCTTATCTTTTAACAGAAAGGGGATAATTCTGAATTATATTTGTGAATATAAATCAGATAATAGGTTTTATTTTAGACTGAGAATTTTTTATTATTTTGAATAGATTTTAAGATTTAGTTTATATCATCATTTGAAAATTGTATGAGCAGAGATAACTGGTTCGCCCAGATCGTCACCATTTGTTGGCAGGCAACAACTCTCTCAAAAAATTTCTATTTTGATTGAATAAAATTGATCAGTTCTCTTTTATAATTTATCACTAAATTATTTACGAGTACCTTCAGAATCTTTGATTCTGAAGGTACTCTCAATCACAAGGCATAATGCGATAAAAGTAAGTTTAGGGAATACTTTTGCTTTAGGCTTGATGTTTTACAATTTGATTATCAGCAGCTGTTAAAATATGATCACATTTCATTACTATTTTACATGATTATATAAATGTGCTGCCTATTATTATTATTTGTTGATTCACAACGCTTGAATTGAATTTTTTCTCGTCTTTGTTTGTTTTCTATTAAATTACTTTTATTTTTCTTTTGTTGAAATCTTTAAGATATGATTTTTTATGGCCAAGTTACATGTTTATATATATTTGCTTAGGGTTGATCAGTTTATTTTATTATATATTTTAACCCTTGGTAAATGTTCATATGGTCATATATAAGCCATGTTTTAATTTTTGTAAATAAATAAACTTAATATTGCAAATATAAGTTTATTTTTTGCTTTTGATTTCATGTCGAATTATTAAATCCAAAATCTTATGTGATGATCATAATGAAAATTGAAATTAATTGAATGATCCTCATTACAATGGTTTAATGGTTTGAATCAATATTGTATGTTATATCGATTCATCGTGCTAAATCTGACTTAATGATAAGTTCAGTCATTGTGAACTTAGCTTTAAAAGAATTTCTCTATGGTTTCATTTGTATAGGGTTTGATGATTTCATCAATTCTATAAACCTTATAAATTCTAATGTTTCATAAGGCTTCCTATCGCTCTAGCTGATAGTTCATCTAGTTCCATGTATTGACTTAATTGTGATGAAATTTAGTGCTTAAGATGGATGGATTTGACACAATTGTGTACAATGTTTAACACATGTCGATTTTCATGCTTTGAATTGATAACCCAGTACTTTATCTCGTATCAATATGATTCCAAAATGACAGTCCTTTTGATGATGCGTTATGATTTGTTTTCGGAATTATGATTTCGCATATCAGAGCATTATGTTGGAATTGATTTTATTAGAGTTACGACAGTCATGCAGTTATTCAGAGTTTTGATTTTGAAGCATGTGAGGGTTTTTAACATGCTAGATGAACTGTTATACCCATTCCTTCTATGTTCAAAACATCCTTTGGCCCTTTGTCCAAAGAAGAAACGGTAGTTAAGCTTATGGAACCTCTGATTCGTTTTGAACTTTTCAAACCTAAAATGTTGGAAATGGATCCTGAAGCTATGGCCTTATTTGAAAAGATTGGTTGGAAACCATTCTTTTGGAGTTTCAATGGTCATAATGAAGAATTCACTCGATAGTTCGCACTATCCTTTGATGGGAATACCACGTAAATTGGTGACTTACAGTTAGTTGTGGATGAAGAGTTTATTTCCAAGGCCACGAAGCTACCTCGGTGTGGAGAATGCTGGTTTAAATGGGTGAAAATAGACAAGAAAAAATTTAAATAGTTTCTTCTTCCATTATCCAAAGATGATGCACATCTTAAACTCTGTTTTCCAGTCAAATATTTGAAGCCTCGATGGTGTCTCCCTTTTTAGGTTATTTCCAGGTATAGTTCTTGTGATGTTCGTTACTCAAATGTTCATTTATACCATCTGAGGATTTTAATGGATTTAATTGGTTCGGAATTGAACTTACCTTATTTCTTGCTTCATAGTCTACATAGAATGGCTGTAACAGTCCAACAAACTACCGTGAATGAAAGTCATAGTTTATTTCATTTTGGCCTGATTAAAATCTTGGTTCAGTATCAATTAGCTACAATGAGCAGAAAATGGGACGATTTTTTGAGTGATAATGGTTTTGGGTTAACCAGCTTCTAGCCTACTTGCTTACCTAAGACTCGCATTAAAAAAAGGAGGCTACTGGGAAAAGAATTAAATGAGGAGTCTGATCCTATAGCTGATCATGAAAGGCTTGATAAACTCTGTAGGATAGCTGAAACTGAAGAGTTCAATACTTCAAACCCTCCCGAGAAACCTAAGGAAAAAAATGAAGTGAAAGACAAAGGTAAAATCTTGTTTAAGCCTCACTATGTTAACTTATCCTTAGATTCTCATCCTAAGACAGTGTCAGGGGAGGGTAAGAACAAATTAAGGGGAGAAAAAATTGAAGATGACAATAAATCTCTTGAACCAGTTTTGGGAAAATCTGAAACAACAAATCAAATATTTACTCGAAGTATGGTAATTCTTTCAATTCCAAAGAATATGGAACAAGATAGTGAACCTATATTTGTTAAGGATGATAGTGAATAGGATAATGAATCTCCTCCTCATGAAACCTCATTCAAAGAGTTTGAACATGAACAAAGAAGTAATCACGGTAATTCTGTGGATAATTCACCCTTATTGGCACAACCAGAACATGAAGTTTAGTTTAATCCCACACCGAATGATGAATGTTCATTAGAAGAAACTTTAAAGGTGGCACAACAGTCAATTAAACTGTCTCGGCAACATAAGAATAAGCAGTTAAAAGAAGAAGAAGAAGCTCATGTTATCTTGAAAACAGAGTTACAGCAACAAAAGAATGAATTACTTATGTGGGTGGATAGATGGCAACATATGAAAGAAAAGAAGGACAGATATAAATCAGAGAAAATATTGTTAGCTGACTCAAATGAAAAATTCCAGAAGAATGAAAAACACTATGAAGGAAAAATCTTAAAACTCAGAGCTAAGCTATCAGAGGCAAGGAAAGCCATCAAGCTAGAAATCGCAACTTAACAATTTCTTCTGTTTGTTTTTATGATTTTGGTTGTGAAAGGTAAATGAAAAATTTAATAAACATCCTACATAATCGAAGATTCTGTAGGATTGTTTTATATTTTTATTATCTTGTTATAATCTTAATCATAATTTAATGAGAAACTTATATTTTAATTGTTTTGTTACATGTGTACCTATGATATAAATGCATCGAATCTAATGAAGATGGTTTTGCTAGCTGGTATGCATTTTTGAAGTTGCTTTTGAGTTGATAGCTGGCATATATTCTGGATGGTTATGCTCCATTTGCTGCATTAGAAGATGATTTTTCCAGGTTCCTCTTTTGGTGTAAATTGAGTCTTTTCGACATTTGAAAGAATCTAGGGATGTTTATGAGTTATCTTAACAGCTGTTAAGAGACTGTTTTTACTATTTTTGTAAATAGATCCTAGAATAACTCAAAAAATAGTTAATATTTTGGTGTATATAAATCCAAAATAATTTATGAATAAGGGTGGATGGAGTATTGAAGAAAAGACTTATTGAAAATATAATACAGTTTTTGGTTTTGATTTCTCT
>LPNX010795144.1:1963871-1979913 GCA_001517045.1 Pseudotsuga menziesii | reverse complement strand
ATTTTCTCTTCTTACATTTTCTACAATTGTACTATGATATAATTGTGTTTATTATCTGAAAATACACTATGTTTGCACAATATTGATATTTGATTTAAAGTATTACTGAGTCTAGTTTATTAATATTTTTATTGATAATTTAGATTTAGTAATAATACATTTCATATTTATTTTTTATCTCATCTGTATTTTTACAATGTTTTCATAAATGAATATAATCTTGTTATTCAAATATTTAGTATTTGACATTAGTTATTGATTAATAGGACATCATAGGATAAATTAAAGTAGTTTTCTATTTTAATTTTCTGTTGTTGTGCATATTCAACAAAGTGATTTTTAGGATAATAATTTAGGTATTTTCATTTGAAAAACAAAAACCAAAGAAATCAAGAGACTTTCATTAGGAAATCAATTTTAGGGTTAGATAAACTTTAGGTTAACATAAGATACATTTTGCTGAGTTTTTTTATATTCTCCTTAAGAGGATAAATTCAGCTGGTAGTAGGAGACCATAACCTATCGGATTTAGTCATTCCAAAAACACCGAGGTTTGTTTTAAGCTCTTTGTGTGGACTATTTCTCCTTAGTTGGCCCAGGTCAGAAAATCAGGCCAACACATAGTTTGGTCTTCTTATGGTGATTGGGTTTGTTTATTATCATTCGTTTGTTATGGTAGATGTCAATGGATTCTTCGGTTTACATAGGATTTTATGATGGTGCTAGAAACCACACTCAAAATGCATCTTTGGTAGCTTGGGTGGTTTATACTCCTATGGGTCAAGTGTTGTCTTCATAAGGCATATGTTTATGGCCTTGGTCGAACAATGTTGTTGAATATAGTGCCATGATTGAGTTATTGCATGATGTCATTTCACATGGTGTTATTTCTCTTGAGGTATGTCTTCATTTGCAATTAGTGGTATCACAACTTAATGACTTGTATCATGTTAGGGATCTGACATTGTTATGAATGTTCTTGCGTGTAATATTGCTAGAACAACAATTTGATAGCATAACATATATTCACATTACAAGAAATTTTAACCAAGTTGTTGATTCATATGCTAACGATGTAGTATATTGGACTTATTGGGGCTTATAAGCCACCAAAATATATTACATGGTCATACAAAAAATATACACCCATGTCTCTAAGCCTAAGGTGTAGGAGGGTGTTGATCATGGTAGCACACCACAGCTCTAGCTAGGTGGCGAAATAACCAAACCCATGCCTGTGGTACTCCAACAACCTGGCGTTGCATGGAAATAGGAAAGTCCTCGACTTGTGCCAGGGGAATCCTCTATGTTAAGTGAACAAAGTTCATGTGGATGCTCTGGAGCGTCCACTCTGCATCCACACCCATGATCTCATTGCCTCTTCCCCTTAATCGATGACAAGGAAATCCAGCTGGTCATCATGGTCCCACATATGCATGTACATGATAGAGTATCATTATATGTCGTCACACCAAAAACATGTCTTTTGATTTCATATATAAAAAAATGTGAAAAAAATAATAATTTGTTGGATAGGGGTTAGCCACCCTTCCCCCTCCTAGTATCTACATGACATTGGCTCAGTGTAGCTGATCTGGATCCCTAACTCCATGTGGGGAAATGTTAAATCTAGGGATTAGCCTTGGCACCCGCTCAAAAAATAATTCACTCAATATGCTGCTGAACCCAAAGTTCCAAACCCTTCCCATCTTGTAGTCACTGATTTGTTGCTTCTTGTTTCTCAGAAATGAGGTACTCTAGTCATATATCATAGGTTGCATGAAATCTATGGCATAGAACATCATTTTCCTTGAGGCCTGGTGGAGTGATGCTAAACCTACAATCCCGCCCAATGCCAATAGTATGGCCTTCAGCCCCAGGTTCTGAACTAAGTTTGTTAGGATTTGAATTCCAACCTTCTTTGTATTAGGAAGGCAATACACAGCTATGTACTCCTCTATACTCATCCTTCCTCCTACCTCGTGGGATTGGAGGTTCACCACCTCCCCTGGATAGGACAAACCTATGATAAAGTATATGTCCTCAACCTGGACGCTGAGTGACATGCCATCTAACTGAAAGGTCTCAGAGTCTAGATCCCAGTAATCAACTAGCAGCTGGACTAGCCTTGGCTTTTCCCTCAAGCTTCCAAGGTTCCAAAACCTATATAACACATAATCCCTCAGCGCTTGTTGATCCATGAGATCATCCTACATAGCTCTTCAACATCACCATGTTCTCTCTCTCTCCATTCTAGCATCATCCTGCACAAACATTGCCAAGTTTCATGAGTGTTTGCCCTTGCAAATCCTATTTATGACCCTGTATGTGACTATTTTCAAAATAGCCGCATATGTACATGGGTATCATGGTCTTTTCTTCATATACCCATCCCTATACGTGAAAAAAGACCCGATTTTTGTGTGGAATGAAACAAATTATTTGGGATGGCTTAAATAAAAAAATAGACCATTAAAATTAAAAAATGATGCATTAAATTAAAAGAGGAGGGCATGATTAATTACCTGGACCAAACATGGAGCGATTTCACCGGATGATGCTCCCAGAATCAGCTCTTGAATTTCTATATATGAAAGCACTATGGTGGGTGAATTTTCAAAAGGTATGAAATTTTTTATTTTTTCACTATTTTATAGAAAAGCAATTGAAATTTTTACCCATTTCCTATCATTTTTTACCGTCTCTAACCATTTTGGACCTTTTGGACTAATATGATGTTGTAGGAGCCTATTTTGAGTGTGATTTGATCATGTCTTCGACCCATTCATGTCTATTTTAGGTATCATGTTTAACTAGCATATATGTTAGGATTTCACATCCACTTGCATTTTGGATGACCTTATGACCATTTCATCTTATCCTTAGGTATGAACCCATTCCATGATGTCACAGAACCTTCATGCTGCTCTTAGAAGTGGCATTATGCAAATGGTAGAGCTTTCCTATACATGGGTACCCTAGTTAGATCCTATATTGCATTTGGTTCCCATGGTGACATTTCTTCTTTAGGTTGTGGGAGTCCCTTTTTAGCCACACCATGTCTTTGAGCAAGACCTTCATACTCCTCTTGAACTTTATACTGGCCATTCCCCTAGGACTCCCTCATATATATCAAGTTGTAATTACATTTTCATGAGTTTTTATTTCCTTGTTGAGCTTTATTCTGGATCCCTAACTTTTATTTATCATCCATATAGCTCAAGCTTGTCTCATGGCTATCCAAGCAAATCCTTTGACATATATTTACAGCTTGATCACCCTTTTTACCAGGAGGAGACCTTCCCCGAGTGTCATTATCCTGCACATATCTCCTTGCATTGAACATAGGCATGTTCCATTGCTTTGAACTAGTTTGCTTGTCCCCTGACACTCGTATCCTCCTTGATTTGTACTATAAAGCACTTTTATTCTTTTTCAATCTTTTCAAAATATCTGAAAAAGTAAAAAAAATAAAAAGCCAAACAGGAAAAGATGTTATCTTTGGAAGCAGTCGAGTCATGTCACCTTTGAATAAAGCACTGTATATCATATCCGTTGGTTGGGTTATTAGTTTGACTTTAGGATTTGTACTTTTTACTTTGATTTTATCTCCATCAATTGGTTAAGCTTGCAGTCCCTATGGAGCCTCAGTCAACGCCTCCTCTATCACATAAATTTCCCAGTTTGCATATCGAGTCCATGCTTCCTACCTTCACTCACCATTCACCTTATGCTCTTGTTCGAAGGAAGTTGAATCCTGAGTCAGTCATTCCTCAGTTACCTTGACTTTGCATGTCAACCATTCTCGGTACTATTACTAGTTTGTGCAAATATTGTTCGATTTCTTCCACATTATATAGAATTGTTGAGTACCTTGTGTTGGTTGATGGGGGATTCCTTAATTAATTCCTTCCAATGGATTCCATTCCATCGACATCAGATAATTTATTTCGGAGTAGGAGTCTAGAGTCATTTGAGTGCCTTGAGACTTATAGTCATCAGTGGTTGGTTCTCTCGCCGTTCACAATTTGGGAATACATCAATGTCCCCTATTCAATGGATTCTTCCAAGTTTTTGACCTCAACACATTTATTCACACTTGTTAGCTTGCACTATGTACGTTGATTCCCATTTTCATTATCAGTGGGTGATATCACGTTAATTAATGGTATACATCAATGAATGGTAATCAGATGATGGACTACTATGTTCGACCTCGAAAAATCTATTCGCATAGTAGGAAATGTACTCATAGTGGTTCATGTAGAATACCTTCCATCTTGGTGGCATTCGATGTATGCTACCTCCTTGATCGTTCTAGTGTTCATGAGATATCAACTCTCGTGATTTGATTCCTCTGTATATCAAATATCTTCATCAACTATGGAGAGCTTGATCTGTTGTATATCTTTAGCCATTATGGATATCTTGATCTACTGTATATCTTAATCCACTTTGAAGATTTTGATCTATTGTATATTGTACGTGGAGATGACCACACATATCACATTTTGTATATCATTCCTATTCATGGCCATCATACTCTTTTGTATCCGGGACTGTTATATGTATTTCTAGTCACATGCAGAGATTGATTATTGTATTGTACTGATGAGTGGCTAGTTCTTCCATGTGGGTCTTCATTACTCCACTTCTGGGATGGATTTTATAATGTATTTCAGCCATCATGTCACCCTTGTGACCTCACACATTTGGGGGAATCTGTTATAGCTAATTTTACCGCACATGGATGATCACATATTTATGGTCCTCCATGTCCCTATGCAGACTCTTTATACCCCATGCACTTATATTATGCTTTTATGTTCCAATATCATCCCTAAAAAACACATGTTTATTGTTGTACGCAACTTTTAAACCCATACTCATGTGTACATGCAACTTTTGACCTCAAACCCACGTACATCGAGATGTGTGCATAAATCCAAATATTTTTGGAGTTTTCCTCGTATGAGTCCAAATATCTTGACTCTTGGTCTTCCATATGCCTTGAGATCGCTCAGATTCGACCCTCCATTACCCTTTTGGATTGCTATATAAGGAACCCCTTGGATACATTGAAGGAAGAGGAATTGTAGAGTAAATAAACTATAGTCCATTGTTGCCTCAGTTTGCTTATACTTGATTCTACATCCCTTTGGAGCACTTTATGCTATTCCCAAGCTTTCCTTTTCTTTGTGAGCTTTCTATCGAGAGATGAAGGATTGAGGTGGTGGAGGCTCAAGTGGAGGACTCGGTTTCTCCGGTTCGTAGACATGCCCACAGAGGTTGTCACTATTGTAATCTTTGATTTTATTAATATAAATATATTTTCCTGTCCAATTATGTGCATTTGAATATAAATATTCAATCCATGGATGTATTTAATTTCTTATACATTAATGAACATATATTCTAGAGTAGGTCTAACACATTATTATAGAGCATGCTTGTCTTGTTTGCTATTGTTGAGAGAAAATTGCTAATGCAAGCATGAATTGGGAAAGATCAATGGGGATCTACTTCAACCATCCAGAACAAGGTACGATTTGGTATCCCTTAGTGTTAAACATTTGGTTTCTCTTTCATATTGGGAAACATTGGTTTCTAGTTTCAAGCTATTTGTTGTGGTACCCCCAAGCCATAGGAAGTTTCTCTCTGCAACACACACCTTGTACGATTTCAGCGTCAGGATTACCTCGTGTATGTGGCCGCCTGGAAGCCAGGATGCCTTCCACAATTAGCTCAAAACCAATCTGGAGTCGCCAGGGAAAATATACAACCTTATTCAACTGAAGGATTCTCTTTTTTCCCACAGAAACCATTTCTTCTTATAATCTCTGTCGTTTCTTCAAGGGATTATTTTCACTTTCACGTTCCCTGACAACGGTGCCAGTTTGTTAGCACTCAGAATTGCACCCAAGGTTGTGGAAGGTGAATCTCGAGGTAATAGTGGAACCACTTTAAGAAATTGAGTTAGATTATGCATATCTAGAGAGGGATCTCTCACAGATATATAATAAGTACAGATATAGACATGAAATGAAATTTAGATATTGCTGTGGATGAAATAGGGTAATGGTGCATTGGGCTATGGAGTCACAATTATCAAGAAACACAGAGTAGTTTTTGTGGGAAATTTCTGCAAAATAAAGATAATACTTTGGTTAAGGTCAATATGTTTTTGGTCTAGTGATAAGGAATAAATGATGACAGTCTATTAACACACAGCACCAACTACATGAATTCTACATTAACTTTGGTAGAAACAATTTGTGAATATCTAAAAGGATAGCCCGAGAATAACCAAGTATGAATTCTAAAAACTATCACACACTTATCTCAGATATGGAATAAAACATAATGGAAAGTTTAACAATAAGGACATGCACATAAAGAAGATAAATCATAGATTGTAACTGAGAAATATACATGAATGTTTGCATTCAAAGGCCAACATTCAGCTCTGCAACTTTTATTAAAGACGTATCTCAAAATTACATAACACAAAAGTCTCACAGGTTTCAACCCTTGCTTACTCTGTTGAGGGTATACTTATAGTGTCTTAGACCCCCGATACCAACCTAAAAACATGGCTGAAATTAGTTACAAATTGAGAAACAAACTTTCAACAAACTCTAGCATGGAACATTTTCCACGATTTACATAAAAAAAAAAATATGGGGGTAATGTGCATGCTATATTTTAAATAGTAAAGCATCCTCGAGATTCTGTCTTGCTTGATCATTCTACAGCTGTCTCTTTGATCCTCATGTCTTCATTATCGCACCTTGTATTTACTGTTCCCGTAATTTTTAACTATATTCCATTGATCAACATCTGGAAGATCTAGATTGATCATCTTCTTAGCCAATACCTTAAGATCCAAGTTTTCTGAATAAGAGAAATCTCGAAATTTGGTACACGTAGCCTTGAAGTCGAACAAGATATGAAAATCTCCAACTAATTTATCAATCACTACTTTTCCAAAGAAAGATTGTTGTTGCATATCATCAAACTGCATGTGATCTAATCTATGACTAATTAATTGGTCATTATACTCCTTATGATACCACACTCCTCCTTTGTCTTCCCAAAAGAAAGGAAGTCCTCTTTTGAACAAAGGATTAAACAATTCAATGAATCCCTTAATTTGATGTTGCATAACATCAATTTTTGCTTGGATTGTTTCTAGATGATGATATTTATTCACCACTTTTCTTTCCCACGTGATAACTAAGATCCTATATTGAATATTTTTTTCCTTATTTCCTCTTCTGTCAAACTGTTCAAAAAATTAATTTCATTAATAGTTGTATCTATGGGTTTTTTGTTTAAGACATGTTTTACCATTATGACATTCTGTCTAGATGCTTGTGTAACAATATCCTTGTCTAGAATAAAATCCAAATAAGGCATTATCTTGGCTGCTTCTTCTATTAGTACATCCCAGATGAGATGCTTAGACCCCTGTAAGGTTGTCTGTCATGTCACCTGTTTTGCCAATTTATTATTATTTTCTACCAGTTCCTTACATTTGTTTTCCAATGTCTTTCTTTCCTTTTCTCCTTTTCAGCTATGTCTTTCAAATTTTTATTTTGGTTCTTCAAACCAGTAATTTCTAAATCTTTAAGACTTACCTGAGACATAGCTTGCACTAGTGGAAAATGAGAGATTAGTGACTAGGAGACCAAAAAATTTGGTCACCACAGTTTTTTTCAAGGGATAAATGACCAAAATTGATAAATTTAAGTGAGCTAACTAAAAAAGACCAAGATAAATGACCACTTTTGGTCACGGGATAAAAACCAACTATAAACAACCAAGATAAATGACCAAATTTGGTCATGCGATATCTAGACTAAAAATTTGCACATAACAATTGGTCATTTGTAGTTGTCACTTCGGCAATGAAAAAAATTACAAATTTGACAATGAATTTGTACATTTTACTAAATTATAACACTGCAGATGGATTCAGAGACCCACTTAAAAGGGGTCTTTGAATCCATCTGCAGCCTTAGAATTGAGTAAATTCTAGCATATATATAATATATATTTACATGTCCCTATATTAACAAAATTGAATTAATGCAACCAAGCTATAGGTTAATTTGGACATGACCTTGGCATATAAAAACCCACTAAACCTTGGCATATAATGTTAATTATAAGGATAATTTGCATGACCTTGGCATATAATTATATAATTTTTTATAAGGCTCGAGAAGACCGCTAGCGGAAAAAACCAAAGCAATAAAACATATGGGTGATTTAAATAGTGTCGTAATTTACAAGTTATAATTAACACGCATTAGGGTGATGTACTATGCATAGAATGGGAGCCATAATGTATCAAAATTGTGCATTACCACTCCCCAATATGATTAAGGGTATCATGGGAGAGAATATGGGAGGTTTAATATACAGTTGGTCATTGCCATATTGGATAGCTTGTCCATGGGTTAATGGAGTTCATTCTACTCATTTTGTGGTAATTGGCATGGTAATTGGTGAGAGAGATTACAAATACTGGGGTAAGGGTTTGTTATTACGGAATTTAATGCCCATTAATGGAGAGAATTTAATGTTAATTGGTGTGTTAACACCTCTATTTGACCAAGGAGAATGAAACCATGGTGGATAAAAAATAATGTTTTTCGAGCACTTTGGTCAAAGGATATAGTATATGAGTATGATGAAGGTCTAAATGTCGATCAGGTCGCCAAAGATCCTAGGCTACGAGGATGGAAAGAAGAAAATCAGTGGCTAATGCTCCCTCCGCCCTTCAAAACATGCGAGGGGGATAAGAGAAGTTCGAGCCTTTAACCCGTTGCACAGATCAAAGGTTGTGAAGTGGTCCCAAGAAGATCCATGGTTCACGATAGATCCGCCGTGTGAAAGCACGTGTCAGTTAAGGGAAGGGAGGCTGGCGGAATCATGAATAATCCACTCGATCCGACGGTGGGGGACAGAATTGCATCACATAAATGGATGTGATTGATTCCGTAAACCAGAAACCACGCGGCAGATAAGCTCAAGGCGTCCGGCGGAATGGGTATGTAGTGGTTAATCCAACGTTCGAGGATCAGAGGTGGAATAGATCGACGGCTATTATGTAGTCCGCGGAGGAAAATCGCACGGAAGATAAGCCCCAAGGCGTCCGGCGGAATGGGTATGTGTCAGTTAAATCAGACGGCTGAGGATCAGCAGTGGGGTGGATCGATGGCTATTATGGATTCCGGGGGTCGAACTTGCACGACGGATAACCCCTAATTGCCCAGCGGAATTGGGTACGTGGATGATGATCCGACGGTGCGCGATTAAAGACATATCACATCGACGGTTAGGAGCAATTCCGCTGATCAAACTTGCTCGACGGTTAAAGCGAAGGAGCCCAGCGGAATTCGGTGGGCGCCACATGATCCAACAGCCAGCCTGTAAAGATGTATCAGATCGATGGATGAGGGTGAGTCTGGGACTCAGAGTTGCACGATGGTTAACGTCGGAAGACTCAGCGGAATGTGGGACGTGGAATTTGATCCAACGGTGGAGGATGAAGGCACGGTTCATCTATGGTCATGAGCGATTCCGGGGCGGAGACTTGCACGGTGTTTATCGCCAGGGCGCCCGACGGAAAAGGATACATGGCACGTGATCCGAGGGCCATAATTTTGTGAAGGATCAGATCAACGGTGGGTAATGGATCTGGAGAAGAAAGATACGTGGTGGATAGTAAGTGGTAGTTGCAGAGAATAAATGATCTTACACGTGGTGAATGATGATAGGATCCGAGAATAAAAAGGCTTATAAAAGCGAAGGGTTGACCTCTATCATTGTTATTTTATTCGCTCGGGACCAGTGAAAAGGACCGGCCTGTCTGGAAGCTTCCATTTGTCAGTTTTCGGCTCCTATTCAGCAAGTGCAGACACGCTTAGAGCAACCGCCACAGTAAACCAGGTAACACTGAAGCCCAGTAATTCTGTAATTCCTCCTACAAGTTACCAGTGTGAAATTCAGTAATGGACCAGAGAAAAGAGGTTCAGGTGTCAGTTCAAGTTGTAGATGATAAGGAAGAGTTCCTAGTTGATAGAGATAGGAATGTCTGTGACCCCTTCCTCTCTGTGGGGAGTGTGTCTAATAGTAAATAAAGGTTTTGGTACCACCACTCGTAGGGGAACGATGTGCTGAATGTGTGCAGGTCTTTCCTGTACTATTTCGCCACTGAGCAGACCCTCCACTTTCCAGAATTCGCAGAATGGTGTCCTTAAATTATTCTCCGTCTCAAAGAGTTAATGTCAGTCGGTCTGCATCCAAAGTATTATGTAGAGTCGACTCTGCGGTCATTCGAGAAGTCCTTAGTTTGCCGGAAAATTACCCATACAGCCGTGAAGTTATAAATGAGTCAATCCTATTCGAGTTGTATAAGAAGTCCGAAGCCAAAACCCACTGTAAGTTCTTGTCAAGCGTTTTAAAAGATGGTCAGTCTGTAGATGGTGTATCCATACCCTACCCTATGCATATGTTCAAGAGTGAAGTTCAATTGGTCATTTCTTTGGTATGTCAAGTACTAGGTCTAGATGAGGATTGTCATGTGGGCGAGGTCGTTCTCGGATTTTTGTTGAGAATGAATTCCTCCGTTTCTGAGTCCCAGTCAACCCTGGTTTTTAGTTTAGACGAATACCTGGCTGAGTCAATTCACCTTCAGCTAAGCGAGTTCCCCAAGGTCCGGTTTTTCAGGTTCCAGACTTATTTGCTTAATATTCTACTGTGTTCTAATATCTCAGAGTTGAAGTTCCTGAGTACCCTATGTTCCTCTGATATACCTAATCAAATCAGCATGATCGAATTTGCCAATTTGATCATGTCTGAGATATACAAAATGTTGTTCGATGAAGAATTACCCCGGGTCCTAGATGAAATGAGAAGCTTGATGCAGTCTTCGCCAGAAGAGCGGGTTGGAGATTGGTTTTTGTACAGAGATCATACCGTGTTGAGAATATATGGCTTCACAGGTCAGCCTTATAGGCTACCTTCCTTTTTTACCCCTAGAATATTCGCATTGGAATTCATGCGACAGAGATTATTTTCCGAAGAGGAACATTTTTGTGCCTTCAAGAAATCTTCGAACATCAAATTTCCGGTTAAGGTTGGCACCTTAATTTTTAAAAGCAAGGATGCCTTGGTTTTTATAGAAAGGTTGTTGGAAAATATGGAGTTCATTAAAGAGTCAAGTGTGAATTACGACCCCCACCAAGTAATTTCATTGAGAAAACAAGCTAACAGGAATAAACCCTTTGAGCATCAAGCTGTTGAGGGGTTAGCTAAGATGGCTAATTTACTGCAGTTTACTGATGAGACCAAGTCCGATGAAGAGACACATCCTACACCTGGTACAGCAATCCAAATCTCTCAAGGTGTTAGTGGTGCAGTCAAGAGGAGTTTGTCCGATGCTGACAGCATGGAAGTAGATGACGAGGCTTCCCATAAAAGGGCAAAGCTACTCGAGGGTAGGAAGATCGTAGATGATGAGGTTTTGGGTGTGTTCAAAAAAGTTGCCCTAGTCCCCAGGAAGACAGTACAGATAAACCAAGTTTCTTTTAAAAGTTCAGAAGGTGATGTAGACAGCCGAAAATCCAATCCCTTGTTTAAGTCTAAAGAAGAGCTCAAGAGCAGCTACATGGAAAAGAGAAAGCAGTCCCTGGAGGAAACGAGAAGTCTGCTACCGAGGGTAAGAAACTTGTGTAGTTCCAAAACGTCTCTAGTTTCGGCTAGGGATGCTGAGAAAAACACTTTTAAGATGGCCATAGTGAATGAAAAAAAGATGTCTGAAATAGAAGTCAGGCTGGACAAAATCAGCACCCCTGACAAAATTCAGCTGCATAAACAAACAAGCGACACCCTCTACTCAGATTTATTGCGGGCCATGATGAGGATAAACAAATTATAGGTGTTGGTAGACAAATTGGAAGTCCAGTTAAAGCATGAGAAAGTGGAAAATAAGGCAAATGTTATTCAGGTAAGAAAACTACAAGCAGACCTTGCTAGCTCAGACAATACCCAGGCTGTCAAAAAGTTGCTAGAAGAGAAAGATAACATGCTCCAGGTTTTGAAGAAGAGGTTGAAGATGCCAGGCTCATAACATGTCCAATCAGCTGAATTCCTAGCCCTCCAGGAGGAGAAAGATAAAATCCATCAGGAGATGATGGAATACAAGGGAAAAGCTGGAGAGCTCCAAGAGGAAAAGAATAGATGGGAAGCCGAAAGGGAGGATCTACTATCCCAAATCTCCGTGTTGAAGAAAGATCAGACTGAAGAAAAGGAGATAATGGAGGAGCTAATGAGCCAAACCCCTACCGGTGATGACCTATCAATTGTAAACATCCAGAAGCCATTAGCTGATTTTTCTGCAGATGACCTGTTGGTGTCCATGTCTCAAGTGAGTTTGAAGGAGGAAGCAATTAGGGGGTTGAAAACTGAGAATGAAAAGATGAAGGCTGAATTAACTAAGGTAAATGAAAACAAAAAACAGATCTTGCAAGAGAAGCATCAATTACAGAAAAGGATCGATTAATTGAAAGAAAAATGCATCGGGAAAGGCCCTCTTCAGGGGGCGAAACATATTATCTAGGATAGCCTGACCATAGAGATCACCAATTCCAGCACTACTTTAGTTTTATTGATGATTTGTGTACAATGACAGAATTGGCCCAACAAAGACTGAATCTGGTAAATGAACACATGGCAAGAAGGCCCCTCACTACAGCTCAAAATTCATTGAATTTCCTGAATTCCCTAACACACCAAAAGCTACATGACATGGGCATAAAGGACAGAATCTCAATAGTGCTATCGGTGAAGAAGATCATCCACAAACACCATTTAATGAAGATTTTCCAGGACAAGTCAGAAGATTTGCATACGCAGGTAAATAAGTTCAGACAAGAGTTTAAAGAGCTGTTCGAAAAGGGATTATCGTGCTTCTAGGAAGAAGCAGGCAAGATACTCCCGCCTGAACATTATCACCACTTTCTTGTCCGGGCTCGCATGGACCACGCGAAATTTAACAGCTTGGAGAAGAACCTGATAGGGCATACCATAGTAGACATGTTAGAAGAAGATTTCGAAGTCCTGCAAAAGTTCATCATTATCAGAGCCAGATTGCCCAAGAAATCTTACGAAGCATATATGGAGCTCGAGGTAGCTATTCGGGAGATGATGGAGACTGCACCCCAAGTTTGGAGCAATGGAAAGCTGTAGAGCGGTTTGGGAAAACAAAGTATATTCTTCCCCCCTAGGAACAGGTGTCAAGTGCTGAAGAGCTGATGGGGCAAAGACTCGGAGCTGATGGGGCAAGGACTTGGAGCTGATGGGGCAAAGACATGGAGCTGTCGGTACATGGAGCTATTGGGAAAAGGACGTGGAGATGTTGGTCAAAATTTTGTTATCCGTTTGATTAGTACTTTGTGATCTGTTAGAAATGGAGTGTAACAACTTCCTAGTGGTGTAGGAATTCAGTTACAAACTCTAATTTACGCCGATCATTCTGTTATTGATCTGCTGGGGGCAGACTTATTGTTTGATCTATATATTTGTATCGTTTTATGAGATGGGGGTTGGAACCCATCGAATGAAGTGATTTGTGGAGAACATATATGTCTTATTTTGAATACCAAAATGAATGCATGAGAGTTCTTTTTCAGAGATTCATGTATCATTGACGTTGCAGTCCATGCTCTATTTCTCTGTGTGATTGTAATTTTTCCTGTGTAACACTCCGTTCTATTTTTCTTTCGTATCTGGAACATAGTGTTTGATGATTAGAATTCATATACTTATGCTCTATTCATTGTTTCAGGTATTATATGATTTTTTCTACTAAAGTTGATATGGAATTCGTCTTAGGCGCTCTGTATTGATGGGTTGTTCCCTCGTCTTTCTATTTCACCTTGACAAATGAAATGACTGCAATTATGTGATTATCTTGCCTTTGAAAAATCCTGTGTATGTATTTTGGGGATCTTTTTATATGTATATGACTCCATTGCCCAATGGATATGTGATTGTTTCAACCAAATAAATAAACCTTTAAATATTGTTACCATTTAGTCTTGCAAAGTTGTAGAGTTCATATTGAGAGATCCCTCTCTGGAAGAGAATACCAATATCTTTCCTAAAGTGGTTTTGCTGTTACCTCGGGGTGTACCTTTTACAACCTGGGTACATTCTGAATGCTAACAAACCGGCGCCGTTGCCGGGGATGAAAGTGCATATCTGCCCTGGGAGAACGACAAAGATCGAGAGAGATTTCTGTGGGCAAACAGGAATTTCGAAAAGAAAAGAAGGTTGTGTATTTTCCCTAGTGACTTCACTGTGAAATTTATTCAAAGTTCAAGAACAGCATTCTGGCTTCCAGAAGACACACACGAGGTAACTCTGATACTGAAATTTTGAAAAGTTTTGAGGATCCAGAAAAATTGTTTAAAAGAAGGAATAAAGAGAAGGTAGATTTTCCTTTGTTCGGCCCATCACCACCACTAGAGTCTCATATTAATCCCGCATGGGAAATCAATACTGCGCAGATGCCATTGAGAACTAAATATGAACCCGACCTAAAAAATGCTGAGTCCAATCCTTGTAGGTTGAGAGCCAGGCCTAAATCTGACCTCAAAAATATTAAGCCCAATCCTGGTGAGTTAGAGTCCTATTTGTTAGATTCCTTCTGGAAAGACTTACAACAAACCTCTAAAGCTGAAAAAACCACCTCTGAGCATTCTCAAAGTACTGCAGTCCCTGTGAACCCACCCAGACCAATACCTGCTAGATTTTCCCCTTTGCATCTCCCCGCTGCGTTGCACGAACTCCCCCAAAATTATTCTCAGAGAATATCTTTGTTTGATGGGCAAGGGGATATAACCGCAAAACAACATGTTGCCAAGTTTGAAGACTTCATTGACTTGGAGGAAGTAGACTATCCTGATGTCAAAATGTGGTTATTTGCCCAAAGTTTGTCTAGGGAGGCAAAAAAGTGGTTTAAGGACCTTCCACCTGGGTCTATTGTGAATTTTCAGGCTTTTTAGAACGCATTTTTGGATAGATGGGATGATAAAATGAATCCCCTGCAACTTCTATCTCAGTATAACGGTCTTAAGAAAGGGGGTTTTGAGTCTATCCATGAGTTCTCGAGTAGGTTCATGAGGGATTATAATTCTATCCTGAAATATATAAAGCCTTCTCCCGCAGCTGCTAAACTGCATTATGCTGGAGGTTTTGATAATGATTTTGCATTCTCCTTGCGGGAGAGAAAATCGGCAACTCTTGCTGCGATGTTTACGGATGCCCTAGAAGTGGAAGCTAACATCATGGCTAGTGGAAAGATCAAGCATAGAGATACAGATAGGAGGAGGAAAGAAGAAAATGTACCTTCTACTTCATCTTCTGCTGCAGATGTTAAGTTTGAGATAATGCTGAAGACTATGGAGAAGTTGATGGATAAGTTAACCATGGATGCTAGGCCTTTCAATAGAGAGCAAGGAGATCCCCAGATCAGGAATCCAAACTTCAGAAGACCAAATCCCCCTGTTCCCCCTCAAAATAGACAGAGAGACCAGAGGAATCCAAAAAACCAAGAAGAACTACCCATCCACCCACCTTTTCCTGAAAATTATGTTGATGATGAGGAAGATCCCCCTGAGAATGAGATTCGCCTGTTTGGAGAGAAGGATTATGAAATATATCTTACTGAAGAGGAGCATAATATGTTTGCGCAGCAGGATGAAAATGAAGAGTTTGAAAACGAACTATATCAAATAGGTTATTTCCATGCGATGGATGATGTCCAAAGGAAAATGAGACTAAGAAACAGAGATGTCCCTATAAATAAAGGGAAGGCAAACCCAAATCAGCCTTCCTCTAGTTCTTTGAATGGAGAAAAGGGGAAGGAAGTACCGAAAGAGCCCTTTGTGAGTAGAGAGGTTGACAATGATGTACAAATGGATAAAATAATAAAGAAGGCGACTCCGGTTGAGGTGGAAAAGACTAG